>VDFB02200542.1:0-11971 GCA_007258455.2 Sequoia sempervirens
ATATATGTGTATCAGAGGCATGTATTTATCCTATCTCTATGTCTCTCTCACCTTCTTGAGCATCTCTATCTTGAATGGCTTGATCTCTCTCAGTGATGAATTATCTGATCCAAGCTATTAAATCTCCATTTGGTGGGGATGATTAAGGTACCTGTACATGCTAATGACTGGGATCCTATCTATCTCTCTTTGTATCTCTTTGATCCTTGGACACATTCCCATCATGCTGCCCATCATCATGCTCATTCCGCTTTTCCCTCTAATGCTACTCAGCAGTGATACGTTGTCACTGCCTAGCCTCTTTTCTACCTACGACACCACCTCTCCTCCTTTGGCTTATAACTAAACCCCCTGCACATGCTCCTCCTGCGGAAATGGTAAATTTGATTTGTTGTCTTTTGGCCTACCATGTGTCAAAATTGTGAATCATCCCTAGATTCCTGGGTCTGATTTCCCAACCCCATCCAAAAGGTAGTACTATTCCTCTAAACTTCAATACCGCTCTCTTGGAATCCACCCATAGTCCCCATGTATTGACCTTTCTCCTAGTTCGTGCATATCTAGCATGATAATTCTTAGCGAGTGTGACATGCCTCTCTTCGAACTATTGAAGGACTCTATCAAGAAGATACCTTTCCAAAATGGTATCCTCTCTACCAATGAGGTATCATGTCTATTTGTAATAAACTAAGTGCTCATGATCATCGACCTAGACCTCACTATCTAGGTACGTCCTCCACATGAACTTTGTCATCATAAAAAATAGATCTCTAGTACTATAATCTGCCAAGATATTAGCAATAGATCCATTCATGATATTTGTACGAATATGGATCCTCGACATCTCTCTAATCAATGCCCATTGATCGAGTGATCACAATGCACTGCCATGCCCAAACATGGAGTAGGCTAACACTCATTGAAATGCTACTATCCTCATGGTAAATTATCTCATACATGTCATGATATAGATGTGCTAGTACACAGGGTCCCCATGCGTATCGGGTCCCCACCTCCATCATATGGTTGTTAACAATGCCCTAACTAAGTGGAAATCTCTATGATATCCTATCTAGCATCAAAGGATCAATGATCAAACCAACTAGCACAATAACCATATCACCTACATAATCCAAGAAAGGAGTAAGATCGGTTTGAGAGTCAACCATTACTAGGTGTTGAACACCCAAAAGCCTCTACATAGCCTATGTACCTCTCCTAACATCATATGTAACCAGCTCATCATGGATAGGAATATGCAAAATCATCCAAACATCCTTGACGGTAACGATGCACTCTCTTGTGGGAAGGTGGAAGGTCATTGTCTTTGATTGCCAATGCTCTACTAGCACTATCATCATGGCTTGATATACCCAAATCTCAGGCATATAAGTGATGTGGTCTAATCCAACAACCTCTAGAAAATCCCTCTCCAACTCCTAGAACTACGCTATCCTATTGAGGATTTGTGGTCTACACACTTTAGCATATAGGGGTTGTAGTGTGGCTTGCAAACATTTAACCCATAAAGTCAATTTTTCTAAAAAATCTAGTTGAGAAACCTAAATATGCACCTAAATCAAGTAAACCAGTGTTTTTCTACAAAAGCGAGCATCCTTCTAAGCAATTGTGATAAAATTTTCAATAGTGAGCCTATTAGTTTACAAGAGTGGTTAGGTTTTGCAAAGGAAAATATGTTTGACATGCAAGAGTTTCGCTCTTGTGCAATAGCGACATTGTCCTAATTATGGAATACACACATTCATTTTTCACAACCACAAACATTCTAGCTCATCACTTTTGAGCAATAGCGCTAACTTTAAGCAATAGCATCACCCTTTTTCAAGAGTGTGCACAACAAAACTACAAGCGCAATCAAACCACGACATAGGTGACAATCTTAAAAACCTACCATTATTGTTTATCCTAACTTTTCCTATTAATAACAAAAAACAAAAAAATGTGAAAGAAAAAGTTAGAAGCTTGCATACCGCAACCCCTACGCTGACTGGCTATTGGTACTGTTGAACTGCATCAGATTGATGTGGAACTCCTGGAATCATTGCCATAGAAAATGCACATTTGAAGCACTAGATCATTAGAGATCAAAAATCCTCTAAAGCTAAATGTACAAATGAGGAGCAAATGAACCCTAATTTCAAATTTAACTCCCAAACTATAGGTTTTCACCCACGATCACCCTCCTAGGTTGAATTTTCAGCACTTTGGATCATCTTGAGCTTAATCTATGACCCCTAGGACTTAATTTTTCATCCTCTGCATCTAAACTAATCCTAAACTTTGTTGTGAGCCCAACCTGAAAAAGCAATTTTTTTAGCCGACCTCTCGAGGGGGAAACCCAACATCTTATCATTCTTCTACTGACCATCAGAGCATAGTGGGGCATCTTTAAAAAATTCCCAATCCTAATCTAAGCATCAAATTCTTTGAAACAACATAGCAAGTACATTGTGTCAAAGAGGGGCAAAATGTACAGACATGTAAAAATGTCTAACACATATCACACATTCTAAAATTGCATTTTTCCATCATTGACATCATTTTCATTACCATTTTTGCATTTAGCATCATTTCACATAATTTGCATAATTAACCCCATTTTAACATCATTTAACCCTATTTCCCTCTATTAATTAAATAATCTTGAGTTGTTTAATTAATTCACTATTTTATCACTAATTTTCTCTTTTATCACCCTAGTTGAATAATTTTAATTATTTAATTAGACACATCTAATATTTCTTATAATCCCATATAATTAAATAATCCTAATTATTTAATTATTCCATTTCTAATATTTCTCTTCCATAATTATTCAATTATCCTATTTTCCCTCCACAAAGCATATTCTCAAGGAATATTTCTTTTCAAAATATCTTGACTTAACTTGTCTCAACTATTTCTAGCCCTTGCTCTTCAAATCTAATCTCCACCTTTATGTAAAATATTCTAACCATTTTCCTAAAATGGTGGAGATATTTGAATTCTAACTAATCACATCCTTTGATCTTTTTTGATTCACTCTCATCTGTAGGTGTTGAGGATCAATCCCAACCCTTCTTTATGGGAATTGAATCTCAATTTTGACCCTTGATCTAATTTCTTAAAATCTATAAAATAAATTTTAATCCTTCACATTCATCACCTAAAATTTTCATAGCTAAGTCATGTCAATTCAACTATTGAGTTGAGAGCATTCATCTTGAGCATCTAGGCCATCTTTGCATCACATTCAATCAAGATTTTGCTAGCAATCATGAAGGCTTCAAGTGTTTGAGCAATCCAACACCATACAACTCCAAACTCTCCAACAATGGGATGGGAGCAATTAGTTATTAATAATTTAGTTGTCAACCAATCAAAAATAATATTTAAAAAAAAATTAAACTAAAATTCAATTTTGTAAAATCAACTTGTAAAATATTTAGATTTACAAATTATAAGAATTAAGAGTACTTAATAAATACTTGCAAAATGCCTCACACATGCCTAAGGGACCACATATTTGGGTGGTTCCAATTGATTATAAAGTTATAAATGCTTGTAGTGCATGTGATGCAAATAACATTAGACTTTCTCTCCTTTTAGGCCAGGGGAAAGAAGAGGCCAAACTCATAGGGCTTGTCATTAATGACACAGATTTCCAACCATTTACCATTCCTCTAGGGCAAATGGTCCCACAACATGTCGAGTTGAATGGATATGATCCTCATAAAATCTATGGACATGAAATAGATTATGCTGACTTTATTAATTGCAAATAAAATTGTCACTTGGTCAAGCCTTAACTCTATGTGACTCATCCTTCTTTATAGTTTAATCTTTGTTACAAGATTGATAATGACTAATAGCAAATGGTATTTCATCCAATACTCCTTGTTTTAAAAAATTCTTACATTATACTGATTGTAAGATAAACAAATGTATATGACTTGGAAAGTAGATGAATTTGTTCTATTAGTTAAGACAAACTTTGGAATTTGGTTGCATGTTAATGGGTTGTGCAGAATGTTTTTGAAAATGAACCATTAGAACTGTTGGAAATAATGTTTATTTGATAATGTAATTAGAAGTCTTAGTGTGTATTTAGAAGTCTTAGTGTCGGAGATAATGTTTATCTTATGGAATGTTCTAGATTATGGAAACTTCCATCTCTAGATAGAAACTTCTATCTCATTCTAGTCTTTTTCTAGATTTTTCCTTTTTGAGTCTTCTCTTAGTCTTTCTAAGATATTCTAGATATTTCCATAAATCTATAAATACAGCAGCAAGCTGCCATTGTAATTATTCAAAAATCATCAAATTGTTATGTAATTTTCTATTCAATAATATATTGAAGTGTTTCTTATTTACTTTACTCTCATATATTTTATCTTAAATATTTTATTTTATTCAACAAGAACCAATTAAATAGTAAAGCAATTGATTTCAATTCAGAGTTAAAATAATCCAAAGTCGAACATAAATCAATATCATTGAATTACTTTTTGATGTGTCCATGATATTTTCTTGCATGATGTAAAATTGTCAAAGTACTCAAATAGGCAGTACGTACTTGCATTCAATCCATTGATCTCTTTTAAAATGGCTCTTGTTAATGTTGGCTATTTTCTGTCCGCGGTTGCTATATCTTCCTTGACAGTTCAAACATGTGAGATTTCACTTCTCTAACTCCTCCCATCCCACCTTGACTCCAAATTTTCACACTGCAGAATTAAATGTAATTAAATAGTTTCATCTTTGCTCTATTGCTGGGTGTATTCAATGAATGCAGATAGTTTTTACTGCTGTACAGACTCTTTATGATTATGTTTGGCTGGATATGTTACAAATTTTTCATCTTTTACAAAGCACGTGGAATTCCTAGATTCATTAGTATTTTCTAATAAATGGTCTACTCTAGCATGTTTTTTTGATGAGAGTAAATCTTGTGGTGGTTCAAGGTAGGAATCCTTAAGTAGATTATTTCTAAGTCTGTGATCAAGAGAGGACTAAATGGGTTAGATTTAGTATGGATAACTTACTGATACCATATTAGCTATTAACAAAATTATATGCGATGATAGAATATAAATACAAATATTAACTCTAGGTATTGTCTTTCTCTGTCTTTTCTTCTTCCACATGAACTTCTGGTTCCTTTGTCAACACTTGATTCTCCTCCATATGAGTTGTTGGTTCCTTTACTGCTTCTTTGTTAGTCCCTGCCTATCTAGGGGAAGACTAATGTTTTCAAGCGAGCAAAACGTCTATTAATCTGTGCATTGGGAAGTGGGCAAGACATCATAATCCCAAGTTTTCATTTTAGTATTATTTTTTTGCATTAAAATTAATGATTTATCTGACTGCTCGCTAATTTGCTGGGGGTTTAGATTTCTTAAAAAGAATCTTGAGAAGGCTGTCCAATAAAAAGAAGAGGAGAAAGTATTAAAAATGACTACCTAATCTTTTGTCTGTTTTTTTATGAAGGGCACGTGGAATTGAAGCTTGGTGCATGGCATAGTAAAAGGCAATTCAAGTGCCTTGTCTGTGCTTCCACATTTGCATTCACGCATGCTAGGGTTGTTGCATTTGCATGACTTGTTGTCTGCGGGACATTTACGGAGTTGGAGACACCCAAAGTATGTCTTCCGCTAATTTATGGCTGCTCTGAATTTTCCTTTAGAGTATGACTACTTGTGTGCTAGGACATTTACGGAGTAGGTAGCAGCTTTGCAAGCATAACTTCAGGCTATATCGATACAGGTTTAGGGGTTGCAAGGACAAGTAGCTCAGCTAACTGTTGATTGATACATGTCACACACAAGATGACATGTATGCTAGGGGTGATGGATTTGAAGGCAAACCTACAACCCATACAGTATGTCAATATTGTTTGTTGACTCTTGCTCTTTTATAGCATCTATGTCTTAAGTTCTTCTATGTTGTTGATGTCTTCCTTGAATTGTGATCCTTGGACATCATTATCTAATTTATATTCTGTTCAGAATTATTATGAGCAAGAAATTTGACCACTTAAGTTATTCTTTCAAGCTCACCACAGAAAATTTAGGAATAAAGGATACTGATTTTGCTTCTGGACAATCTCATTCATTTTTTAAGAGTTTCCCTAAAATTTGTGAAATTTTGATGAAGTTGCTCGAATAATTTGCTCTGCAATGCAGAAAGGTTACTGTGACGAAGCTTGCTTTTAGAAAGAGTTCTAAAAGCCCGAGGGAACAATGCAAAGAAAGCAGTTGAGGGCGTGCCTCACATGGCGAGACAGTATTCCTGTTGGTAATTCCCTTTTGTCCTTACTCCTAAATTATACAAAAGCCAAAACTTTTCCTATAGAGATTGATAACCCTTGTTTTCAATGGCCTTACTTTTGTCTCGCCTGAATGCTGACAAGTTTATTCACCAAAACTTCAAATGTGTTTATTCTTGTGTGCTTTTAGTACCAAAATTGGGTGCTTATAGCATTATTACTACCAAAGATTTGACTGAGTGTTTCCGTGAAATTGCCTTAACCACAAAAGTGATGAAGCTGGCCCCTTTTCCTGTGTAGATTGATGTTTCAAAACCAAATTTAGGGCTCCATTAGAGCTTTTTGTAACATGTTTTTTGTTTTAAAGGTTTAATATCGTTTAAATGCTTAGACATGATTCTATGTACTGAATTTTTCAACAATATTTTTATAAAATGCAGAGCATTTGATAGCAAATGAGTTCTCTACAGAACTTGCACAAGGTCTAGCCTTTGTCGTCGGTCGAGATGACGAGGCTTGACCAGTTATTATAAGTAAAAAGACTTGATTACCACTAATTCTATTTGAAATTCCAATATCATAAACGGGAACTGTCAGTGTGCCGGATGGGCAGTCTTTTGTTATATTGTGCAATTAAACATTTTTTCCTTTTTACAACTGACCCTTAATTGAAACTTTTTTTTGTTTGTTTTCTTTTTATGAGTGCAGATTGTGAGAATGAAGCAGGATCACCAAAAATTCCAGTTCCAAAAACTGTAAGATCCTTATCAACTAAATCCACCCTCTATTAGTTCACTTATATTTATTATTTCCTGATTCCTTTTTATTTGCCTTCTTAGTCTAAAATACCCTCAACAGAAACTCTACAATATGACTAGAAGGAACATAATTTGTTTTATCTCAACCCATAGCCTGCCAAAAACATAAAGCTTATACCAGCAAAGAGAGAAATAGAGGATTTCTTTTAAGAACAGTATTTCCAATGAGGGAGTGTTTCAGAGAAGAATGATCAGAATCCAATAGCTAGAGCCTAGATCTATCAATCTATAGTATCATAACTGTTACCTAGACATTGCCTTTGTTCAGTCCAGAGTGATTTTTTTGATTTTGAATGGGAAATCAGACCAAAAACCACTCACATGGAAGGTGTACATTAATTCAATTCAGAATTAAAGTCAAGAATCCAAAGCACTAGCACTCAGCTTTTATGTTTTCAAAATCTTGATTAAAAGCTTGTGTAGGACTCATGCGGACATAAAATTTTGTTCACTGCAACAATAAGGAACATTCACCTGGAAAATTGGAATATAGTGCTATTACAAGTCAATTGGATCAAATTTCTGATCCCAGCAACATATCTCATTGCATAATTATATGGTTAAAAAATAACCATGAATGCCACTTTCTTAGTGCTACTTATTTTGAATTTGAGTAATATTTCGAAGTATCTGAATGCTACTTATCTAGATAAAATGGTTAGTAATTTCCAGACTATACATAATCGAAGATTTAGTTAAGAGTGATAAAATATTACATATTAAGAGAGGACTTAGTAATTAAGCAGAAGAAGCAATATTTGAACCGAAAAATAAACAAGGGGAGCCTTTATCTTAAATAAGCAGATTCACATTTGCTTATGTGCTTATATTTTTGCCTAAACCATTTCAGGTATACTCGTTTGTTGCACACTAGGCTTGACCAGTTATTGTAAGTAAAAAGACTTGATTACCACTAATTCTGTTTGAAATTCCAATATCGTAAACAGGAATTGTCAGTGTGCCGGATGGGCAGTCTTTTGTTATATTGTGCAATTAAACATTTTTTCCTTTTTACAACTGACCCTTAATTGAAACTTTTTTTTTTTGTTTTACTTTTTATGAGTGCAGATTGTGAGAATGAAGCAGGATCACCAAAAATTCCAGTTCCAAAAACTGTAAGATCCTTATCAGCTAAATCCACCCTCTATTAGTTCACTTATATTTATTATTTCCTGATTCTTTTTTATTTTCCTCCTTAGTCTAAAATACCCTCAACAGAAACTCTACAATATGACTAGAAGGAAGATAATTTGTTTTTTCTCAACCCATAGCCTGCCAGAAACATAAAGTTTATACTAGCAAAGAGAGAAACATAGGATTTCTTTTAAGAACAGTATTTCCAATGATGGTGTGTTTCAGAGAAGAATGATTAGAATCCAATAGCTAGAGCCTAGATCTATCAATCTATAGTATCATAACTGTTACCTAGACATTGCCTTTGTTCAATCCAGAGTGATTTTTCTGATGTTGAATGGGAAATCAGACCAAAAACCACTCACATGGAAGGTGTACATTAATTCAGTTCAGAATTAAAGTCAAGAATCCAAAGCACTAGCACTCAACTTTTATTTTTCAAAATCTTGATTAAAAGCTTGGGTAGGACTCATGCGGACATAAAATTTTGTTCACTGCAACATGAAGGAACATTCACCTGGAAAATTGGAATATAGTGCTATTACAAGTCAATTGGATCAAATTTCTGATCCCAACAACATGTCTCATTGCATAAGTCTGTGATTAAAAATAACCATGAATGCCACTTTCTTAGTACTACTTATTTTGAATTTGAGTAATATTTCGAAGTATCTGAATGCTACTTATCTAGATAAAATGGTTAGTAATTTCCAGACTATACATAATCGAGATTTAGTTGAGAGTGATAAAACATTACATATTAAGAGAGGACTTAGTAATTAAGCAGAAAAAGCAATATTTGAACCGAACAATAAACAAGGGGAGCCTTTATCTTAAATAAGCAGATTCACATTTGCTTATGTGCTTATATTTTTGCCTAAACCATTTCAGGTATACTCGTTTGTTGTTTTTACACTAGGCTTGACCAGTTATTGTAAGTAAAAGACTTGATTACCACTAATTCTGTTTGAAATTCCAATATCGTAAACAGGAACTGTCAGTGTGCCGGATGGGCAGTCTTTTGTTATATTGTGCAATTAAACATTTTTCCTTTTTACAACTGACCCTTAATTGAAACTTTTTTTTGTTTGTTTTCTTTTTATGAGTGCAGATTGTGAGAATGAAGCAGGATCACCAAAAATTCCAGTTCCAAAAACTGTAAGATCCTTATCAGCTAAATCCACCCTCTATTAGTTCACTTATATTTATTATTTCCTGATTCCTTTTTATTTGCCTTCTTAGTCTAAAATACCCTTAACAGAAACTCTACAATATGACTAGAAGGAAGATAATTTGTTTTATCTCAACGCATAGCCTGCCAAAAACATAAAGCTTATACCAGCAAAAAGAGAAACAGAGGATTTCTTTTAAGAACAGTATTTCCAATGAGGGAGTGTTTCAGAGAAGAATGATTAAAATCCAATAGCTAGAGCCTAGATCTATCAATCTATAGTATCATAACTGTTACCTAGACATTGCCTTTGTTCAGTCCAGAGTGATTTTTCTGATTTTGAATGGGAAATCAGACCAAAAACCACTCACATGGAAGGTGTACATTAATTCAATTCAGAATTAAAGTCAAGAATCCAAAGCACTAGCACTCAGCTTTTATTTTTCAAAATCTAGATTAAAAGCTTGGGTAGGACTCATGCGGACATAAAATTTTGTTCACTGCAACAAGAAGGAACATTCACCTGGAAAATTGGAATATAGTGCTATTACAAGTCAATTGGATCAAATTTCTGATCCCAGCAACAGGTCTCATTGCATAATTATATGGTTCAAAAATAACCATGAATGCCACTTTCTTAGTACTACTTATTTTGAATTTGAGTAATATTTCAAAGTATCTGAATGCTACTTATCTAGATAAAATGGTTAGTAATTGCCAGACTATACATAATCGGAGATTTAGTTGAGAGATAAAATATTACATATTAAGAGAGGACTTAGTAATTAAGCAGAAGAAGCAATATTTGAACCGAAAAATAAACAAGGGGAGCCTTTATCTTAAATAAGCAGATTCACATTTGCTTATGTGCTTATATTTTTGCCTAAACCATTTCAGGTATACTCGTTTGTTGTTTTTACGCTGGAGGTTGCTATTGCATCCAGTACGAGCACTTCTTTTGCATTGTATTTTTGGGATGCCCTTATCCAGAAAAAATAAAGATCCAGTTATGCATTTAAGAAATAAGTCTTGTTAGACTTGAATATGATAAGATAGTTAAAAACAACACTACGCTATGAATATATCTGAATATTTAGATGAAACCAAATCATCATTCAATCAAACTTTAATGTGGCATGCATATGTTCTGCAGGAACGCCCACATAAAAAGTTGTATGTGCATCTATTGGAACATTTTGTTAAATAACATATTTTTCTTATTTTACAAATATTTTTGTGTGGATGCTTGGGACTTTTGGGATTCTAGAACCTCTGTAATGACATATCAACTATTAGTTCTTGTAGTATAATTATCTGTTTCATTCATTATGCTCGAGTAACATAACTTTATTTTGAAAGTTCTTTTAAATTCTATCTAATGTTTCATAAAAATTGAAAAGTTCCCCCATAAGAAACACATTTCCATAAATTTTTTTGAGTCATTTAATTTTGGGTTTGCCATTTTTCTATCAACATGGTGTTTGTATCCTGGTGATGAAGTCTATTTGAATTAGAATTCCTATAATGGAGATGTTTCTTTTTGACAAATATTCAATTGCAGGTTATTTCAGATTAGGCTCTACATGTCTGAGTTTAATCATGAAAACATTAAAAAATTTAGTAGACCACTACCCATGAAGGCTAACTAAGGCCTTTGTTGTTGATCCTCCTTCAATGTTCAACTACCTTTGGAAGGTACCAAACATAAAAGATTTGTAGCTCTGCAAGTCTTGCAGCTTTGTTAAGACATCCTTTTTGTTGAATATAAGCAATTTTGTAGCTGATAAAGTATGGTTGACCTTCTGTTAACTGCAAGGTGTCCAGCCTTTTGTGGACTTTGCAATAAATTTATATCTAGTCTCTTCTCGAGACTATGATTCTCCTTTCATAATGACTGGATTTGCAAGAGCCTCATCCTTACGCCATGATTATACTTCAAATTTGGGAAGCTCTTTCTGCTTCTCATGTAAAGTGGCCTTAGAAAATGTCAAGCACCCTTTGGGGAATTTTAGAGCTTTAGATTTGAAGGTACCAAAAGCATAAATAACTCAACATTCACCCAAAATATTACCACTCCAAGTAGATATGACCTACCAACTAAACCATCAATATTTTCTCCTTGTGGCCTCTTTAAAATCTCACTTTTTGAACTTACTTTCTAAGGTCTATCAAATAAAAAAACATGCATAGAAAAAGGATTTGATATTTAGGATAAAAATTGTAATTTGGACAGCATAACTCAGAGATTCACCACAATCCTAAGAAGCTTGATGGGATTAAACCACTAACTGATTATAGCATAAGTGGTATCGAGTAAGGTATTATTTTGAAAAAACTAGATATGCCAATTAGCAAAGTATACAAAAAGAATAAATCACATTGCTAATATTTTATATACAATTATTAAATTTGTGTCCCAGGTATAGATCCTCTTTAACGTGAGAAGGTGGCCCATATTTCCAGCAGACGGATGAGGTTGTCAAGTGACAGTTATGTTGAGCAAGATTCAGGTCTACAAATCTTAAGAATGCGATTCAAGTTTACTGTATGTAGCTTTAAAGGTAGCCCATACCTTGCCCA
>VDFB02200544.1:0-20160 GCA_007258455.2 Sequoia sempervirens
TAGGGTATCAACATATATTCACCTTACTTATAATAAATCCCATACCCTATAAATAAAATACTTAACCTCATTCTAGGGACACCATTAAGAAATGTACCACTATATAAAAGATTACATTAGAGAATGATGAAATAAAATGATAAATTTATGAGTTACTTTAGAAGGGGCACATTTGACCAAGTTTCTCACCTAGTGAAAGCCTCATTCTTGCCAAGAAGAAGGATGGAGAATGTAATACATGCATAAAATATGAGGCTATGAACAAGATGACTATGAATAGTAGGTACACAATTCCTTGCATTGATGAACTGTTGGACTAGTTCAAGGAAGCCAAAAATTTCACAAAATTTGATTCAAAGTCTGGGTAGTACCAAGTTCTAATTGAGTCATTGGATCTATGGAAAATTTAATTTAAATATAAATAAGGAATAAATTATTAGTTGGTTACACCCTTTGGATTGACCAATTCACCTACAACATTCATGAAAATAATGAACAATTTACTCAAGCCTTACATTGATTCTTCTGGTGTTTTCTATGTAGGACATATAATCATATTCAAAAAAATATGCGGGGACCATATACAACATGTTCAACACATATATCAACTCTATAACAACAAAATATATTTTCTAATAGATAAAATTCTTCCTTTTGTGTGGAGAGGATTGAATACTTGGGATACATTATGGACATAGATGGTGTTATTGTTGACCCTAAGAAGATATAGGTCATTAGATTTTTCTAGCCTCTAAAAATTCATATAAATGATATATGATCTACAATAACTTTTTGAAATCAAGAATGATGCCTTTAAATATGTGCTTATGTAAATTCTCACTCAACAGGGTCATCTAATCATCTACCATAGTCATACCTTGATTAATACGATATATAGGAACCCCACATATGTTAAGGATTTTTATGCCATTATTTAGTTATATAATCAATATAAGAGATTTTCATTCACATAGACAAAAATCCTCTCCAATTCATGTAGACACAATTTCTATTTTTTGAACAATTGACTCAAATATGGTCTACCTAACTCAAACAATTTTATCTCAATATTAATCATGATAAGGGGAGCACTAACAAAGTTGTTGATTGCCTAAGTTGACTTCTAGTAATGACTATAGTAATAGTCTTGGACTCATGGGAAACAAGTTAACATATTCTCCTCAATTAATGACAAGAATCTTAGTTTTATCGGCATCTATTAAAGACTCACAAATGGTATGGAAGTCCATGAATACTACTTACAATATAGAATCCTCTATCATAGGGGTACATTGATGTCAATACACTTCAAATGTGATTGACCATTATTATGTATAAATCACAAACAATCATCCACACATGTGTTGCACACATTTGGTTGAATTTCTAATAGATCACTCTTGCTCACGTGGAAAAATCAAGTGGCGTGGTTGAGAATTTGCAGAACTACCCTCTTTACATGGTAGGAGGGACCTATGGGTGGGAATAATGTTAACTTGTGTTGTGACCACTCCTTTGGGATTACTCTCTTCATGAGGAAAAATATCCTTATAGATGACAATGTTGTTAAGTGGAGGTGTGGAATTGACATTGAACATGGTAACTTTGGTTTGTAGAGTTTAAATCTATTGATGAGCATTCTCAAGTGTAATAATTACACAAATAGCCTCTATCATGAAAAGAGTTTCAAGGTATTCTAATTTAATGGCTAAACTACATTCATTGTTTTACTCAATTATTTCTAAAGTTGCTTCATATTAGATAATATGAGCAATAACAAGAGTGGTAATAACTCTCTTAACTCATTCAAAAATTTCTCTACCCAATCTATATCCTCTTATAGAAAAATATAGATGTGAACCAAAGTGTCATCAAGAGTAGAGAAACTATTGGTAAAGGATCCTTTGGTGTCTTAGTGTGATGCAAGTTCAAGTATGTTTAAAATTTGGTGGTTTTCATGTGCTTGTTTATGTTAAGTTGTTTTGTTTGTTATGATAATTATCTAGTTTGAGCCTAATTTTGGAGCTCCTTGGTCCAATCATGAAAGCTCCTAATACTTTTTATTTTTTATTTTTCCACTCTTTTTATTTTTTAGGGGGAGATGGGATTTGGTTTCTTTTTGTGATTTTTATATGTATGACACTATGACTAGCATGCATGAAATAGTGATTTTTTTTATTTAAATGTGCATTTATATATTTCACAAAAAATGTAAATACAATAATTTGACAAAAAATGGTTCTTTCACTCTTAACAAATAAGTGTGGTGATACAAACAAAGAAAAGAGGAAATGCACATGCATGCAAATAATTCCTAAATGAGTTATGTTTTTTCTTTAATTTTTAATTAAGATGTTTATAATTTTTTTATAATGATATGAATATTTATTATTTATTGATCTCAAGGTTTGTCTATAGGTAAAAGTTTTGCTTTTGATGGAAAAAGTTATTTGTTTGATTATCATAACTAATTGTTAGATATAGATCAATGTTGTCATTCTAACATCAATTATTTAAGAAAAAATGTTTAATTTAAATCTAATATGTTAAAATAATACTAATCTATCTTAAATCCAAAGAGTTTCAATAGTGTTACAATCCCATAGGAATTTGATAACTAAATTAATGTAATCAACTCCTTTACCCACTAGTTATCTTATTCTAAATGAATTGTAAATAAGATTAAAACCTTCACACTTAGATATTGAGAACCTAATATATTTGAGGTTTATGTTATTACAACATATTCCTCAGGGTTGTAACTCTTGTCTTTAATATCCCTCTTTTTATGGACCCTTATTTGGTTGATTGAAGATAGTGAATATACTAGAGATGTAAAGACTACTAATGACAAAGATAGTTGTTGTGGCTACTGCAATTGAGGATCAAAAACTTGTTTGCATGTAAAAGTGTTAGTTGTAGACATTTAGAGGAGCCTAAAGAATGTTTGAGATTGCTTTGTATCAATTGTGGATGATTTTAAAAGAGCCTAGAGGTTGTATGTAGTTGGTATTTGATCCCAAAATTCTAAGAGAAGTGCAAGAAATAACAAAGTGTACAGAACTTCAAGGAGTTGTATGCAAATAAACTTGAAAACTTTTCAAAAAAAATTGTGAGTGTATATGTAGAGGGGGACTTTGAAGATATAAAATTTTTAATCCTTTCCATGTTAGGCACTCCTCAATTAAATAGTAAATCCAAATGGTTGGAAAGAGGAAACCATTCAAGGAAAAGTTGTGAATTTAAAAAATAATGTGCAATGCTTTTGTAAATAGTGTTGAACACCCAAAATACTGAGAGGGGGGGTGAATCGGTATTCCCTAAAATTCATTAACTTAAAATGATTTTCATAATATATCATTCAACGTGAAAAATGAAAGAAACATTAAAAGCATGCATCACATCAATAGACACAAGAACACTAGATTTTATGTGGAAAACCAAAAAAGGGAAAAACCACGGTGAGGATTAGCTCACAATATATTATAACTGGTTACAAGATATTATAGAATGGCTCACTACCAGGTGGACTCACTATCCAAAGGACTCACTGTCTAGAGAATAGAAGAAATGGTTCACTACCAGAATAGAAAAGAGGGTGGCTCACTGCCAAAGATTGAACTGATTACAATGCATCTACAACATGTTGAAGACAGTTCCAATTAGGCTAAAAAAATTGACTTAACACACTTCACACTTCTCTACACCAAATCTCTCACACACACACTACACACTCTATCCACCACACTCGTACAACAAATAAACCTTGTATATATACTGCAACAACCCAAAACATCAATTAGGTCGGCCTAATTAGATGTATTGTGCACCACATAACTTATCGACCCAAAACATCAAAAAAAACACCTTACAAAAGGAACCAAAACATGTAACACATTAAAATAGGCTAGAATGACCCATATTCACTCCTATGATACCACTCCATACACAAATCAACTCTACATAACCCCAAAATACTTAGGTTGAAACCAAATAGCAAAATTGGTGAAGTAATATTAGAATGAACAAACTGTTCACTCACAACTTGACGCATGAACAACCAAAACACTTGACACTTAGAGAATACACACCTCCGACATCTATAAACACTCCCAAAAATTTGCATATCAAATTTATTCATCTGCAGTGGAATGCAGAGCATTCCAACATACACTTTATCATTGCAACTCTACCATTTCCAAAGCCAATACTCTATCAATGCTATCTTTGACCGTGGAGGACATCAAGTCATGAAACTTTGGATTTAGAATCTCCCAACACACACCAACATTACCTTAAAGTCATATAACTAGATTATTCATAGTGGAGCAATGCGGACCTCAAAAGTGGTTCACAGAACATTGAAACTGCACTCCAAGACTTAGGAAATTATCCAAACCATTTGGTCTTCTCTAAACCAATTTTTTTGCATAAATGTCATGGGTTACCATCAATGACAACACCATATCATCAACCTTCATCAATCTCCCTACTCAACAATCTCTTCACACTATACATCATGTTCATGTTGCCAATTCAAGTCTCCAACAATTTCCTCGATGACAAACAAACTTCCAACAATCTCCTCAATGACAAAAAAACTTCCAACGATCTCCCCCTTTGTCATTGATGGCAACACTCTCTCAAAAATCTTGAACTACTCAAACTTCTCCCCCTTTGACATCAAGGGAAAAGGGCTGAAAGTATCAGACTTCTCATATTACACTAACTACTTCAACTATTTTCCTCTTTACAAATATATGTGTATATATATGAGAATAACTCTCCTTTACTAATTTACTCCTATACTCAACATTTCTCCAAAAATTATATTATGGATACTCCCCCTAACAATGTTATTCAACAAAATTGACCAAAATTGTACTGCAACACTCCCTAATATTTTCGCATATGTACATTGCAATCAAGAAAGCTATCTACACAAAGAAAAATGTACAACTTAACTTGTGGAGGGTAAATTTCCCTAATTAGACACCTTCAATTTTGCAAGGTGTGCCTCCTAATATTTCTTTGCTATCTCCCAATACTTCTTGGCGAAGGTAAGCAAACTGCACTGACCCTCAAACAATATAAGGATATCTTCTTCATTTGGAGAACTGGGCATCAAATTCTTTTGCAACATCTTCTCAACATTAGTAAGCACTCCTATCGAGGATGTAACCTTTGCAAGCACCAAGTCTCTAAGATGACTATACTACATAATGATTTTCTCTTTTTGTTCTTGTAGTTGGAAGAACTGGCCATGTGGATTTTCAATAACAGTCCTAGTTGCATCGTCTACATCACTAACTGGATTATAAACACTGGAGGCTTGGGTAATTTGTGACTCTATTGAGTCCATTGGGTCCTTAATTCTCTTTGTAGAATTAGGCCATTTTAAATAAATTTGAAATAAAACTTTAGCTTCTTGCACACAATTCTAAATATCTTTTAAGTTGCTTTGCAACTTACCATGTGAAACAACACACTTGTTAGAAGCATTTTCTAACCTTTTATCATTTAACTTCTTGTTCATTTCCTTCTCCAACTTCTCTAAATCGGTAGAATATTCCTTAAATGAATCAAGTAATAGCCTCAATTGTCACACACCGGATAGAGAATTGTCAATATTTACTTTGAGGAAGCTATCCTGTAACACTTTTACTAATTCATCAATCATTGAGGAACACTCTTTTGGTGTGTTTGTAGTATCTCCTTCCTTGCAGAGGCATGGAAAGTATCATCAAGTTGTAATTTATGCAAGGGAGACATTTTATCCGTATCTACTTGTCCTTGTTGGATAGGAATTTGTAATAATTGTGTTGAAACCACCAATTGGATTGTAGCTACACATCCAATAGACTTTTCAATGAATCTCCATAAGCTCCAAAGGATTTACCAACTATTTGAGCACTTCCTTCTTCCTTTTTCTCTTTCTCCTTCTCTTTGTTGTCTTTTGCAGTCTTATCTTCCTCAAAAACCTTTTCATCTTCCAGAGGAGGAAATTTTTCATCCTTTTTTACCTAACACTTCTTTTGAATGTCTTGTTTAACTTCTTCTCTCTACTCGTCATTAGTCTTCTCATTCATAGAGGGCAAGTTCTGCTCATTTTGAGTTCCATTCTTCTCCAAGATGTCTTTCTTTTCTTCTTTCTACCCTTTATCAACAAAATTCTCCAGGTGTGGAGGAGTGTTATCAGTTAACACATCTTATTTCCCAAGATCTTTATCTAAAGGAATATTATCTATCATCATGTTTTCTTGTCCTCCCTTAGGATTAATCATATGCTTAGATTTCTCATTAATAGGTTCACTGACTTCCAAAATAGTTGTATCATGTTGTAATTGTTCTTCCTTGTCCGGAGACATTCCCAATCCTTTTGCTAGGTCTACAACCTTCTATAGTGTCTCATTCTTAAGCCTTTCAATGCCCTCTTTATCTTTTCTCATAGAGTGTTGACCCTTTGCTTTGTTTCGAATTATCTATTGAACACTTTAGACAATTTTTGCTTGTCCTCAACTGTAAGAGAAGAACCAATCTTCTCTAAGGCAAATGCATTTATCTTCTCATCTTCTTCAATTGCTTCATGCCTTCTTGTAGTTAAAATATTCTTCAAGACATCAGGCAATTGGTCTTCAATCTTATCCAAGCCAGTATCAAATACTATCATATACTTAAATATAGCTTCTTCAATGGTCACCTCATCTTCATCATTAGACTAAAAATACATTTTTGTTGTCTCTTCCAAGAGACCAAATTCTAAAATGCTATTAAATAAAGCATCAAGATTCAAAGGACTATGTTCCCTTATCGAAGGGGTCTTTTCTTTCTTCTTCCCCTTTCCTTTAGGATATTCTTCTCCTTCACTAGATTTCATCTCTTTTCTTAATAACAAAAGCTTTATTTTGCTTTTCTACTTCTTCCTCATTGTTTATGTCCACAATGTCAATTTTTGCTTTCCTTACATTGGCCTCTTTCGTGGAGGCTTGAGACATCCTCCACTTCTTTCAAATTAGTTATGTATTTTCTTCTTCTATATCCTCTTCATCCTCACAACTAATGTATTTATCCCTTGTTTCCTTTTCTTTTCTTCTCCTTTTAGGAGCCTCTTGCTGCTTAGGGACACTAGATGTAGCTTTCTTCTTTGGATTTACTACATGCATGGTTCTAAAGGACTTTTAAATAGTGGGAGAGGGAGTAGAGATCCTGGTTGACCTTCTTGTATTGGGAGTAGCTTCCAAAAGAGTAGGTATTCTTTTGGATCTCTCTGTGGGGCTCTTTGATGAGCCAACAATCTCCTCCAACTATACCTTCATCTTTTCAACATTGTTCTTTATCTCTTTTTCTTTATGTTGCAGGTCCACTTCACTAGACTTATCTGCATAAGTTCCAAACCTATCCATGGATGGATATCTTGGTTTGCTTAACATTATTTTTGCAAGTCTAATAAGCTCTTCTATTGTAGCCTTATATCCCAACTCTGGGATCCACAAATTCTAGGCTTTATTGCCTCCATAATGTAGTTGTGTCTATTGACCATGAAATTTATATCATTCTTGTTCTTCTCAACTATAATTTTCAAGATTCTCTCTCTTTCTTGCATTTTTCCCTGAAATGGCTTGAAGAAACCCCACAACATAGAATATTGGGTTTCTAGGTCCCCTAACCTTCTCAAGTGGTCTCTAATCTGAATTGCAACAGGAATATTGTCCAACCACACAATGTTCTTTGTACCAGGCTCTAAGAGAGTAGAACAATAAGCATATAATTAGAGTACCATATCAAAAAGGGTACCGAGATTCCCTGGTATTTTGAAGATTCTCCATCAATTGTTATGTTAGGAGTTCGCATAGATCAATATCTAGACCTTCCTTCACCATCTGGTGAGCAGTATGAATGGTGGTAGTTGATACAAAGTTATCTTTGTTTGTATAATAGATCTTATATCTAGTCACCATCGATGCATACTTAACCACTGGATCATCAATGTCCTTCACCATTAGGGTACGTTTGTCAAATTTTGCACCCGTGGGTTTCATTACCAGACCATTTTTCACAAACTTCATTGTTGGGATGGTCTATTAGAGCACAAACTGGTAACTGCCTTGATATCTTGCTTGTTGATCATATGTGGCATATCTAGCCACATGAATTTACCATGAATTCAACTCAACACATACTTAACCCATGCATCCTCATGGTAGAAAATTGGAAAGTTTTTCCATACATCCAGCTTCTTCTTCGTCAAACTTCCAAATTTAGGTTTCAACTCAAAATCATCTCTTGTTGAAAATCATTTACCCAATATTTTACAATCTTCAAATGATCATATTCTTTCATTTTTGTGTGAATGTAGATTTACACATCCTTTGTGTGCATTAGACCATATGGAACCCTTGAAAATGTGCTTTCTGGATTTGTTTAAGTGGATTTAAATGGATGTTTCTTGAACTTAGGTCTTGGTCTTTCCAATACATCAACTACTTGTGGAGTAAACATTGTGAATCACTTCTTAAACTAGGGTATAGCAAGAAACTATAAATACCTATGGAATTATTTTTTGGTTAGGGTTTCACACAATGTACCAAATGCTTCAAATTGCCTTTGCTCTACTCTTCACTCTTTAAATGCTTGATTACAAATGACTTAATAATATGTGAAATTGCATATACACACTTTTACGAAGACCTAAAATTCATTAATTGCAGTGAATAAAGTTAGGTTGAAAAGCTGGAAAACCCTCACTACATTGACACAGTCACCTTCAATCACCTTCAATCACTCTGCAGATCTTCGCAACAAGAAATTTCATACCAAAAAAACCATCAGTAGATCAACCATACCAATCCACATATATATTAGTGTGTTGAAAACATCAACACCACAACTTTGGTGGGGGGATTAAGGATTTTCTATTAAAACTCCCCATAAGCCAAAGCTCTTCATCTAGTTTCTAAAGGAAACATATGCACTAAGAGCTGGCACAAAATCATTATTTACTTCACTCCCATCTTTCTTCTTCTAGATCTTGTTCATTTCCTTCTTCATCTCAACTAGATCAATCTTCATTACCTTATCACTCTTCTTCTTTTGTGAAATAGAGGGTTTCACATTCTTAGATCTGAAGAACTTTACTATGTGTCTTGATTTGTTGCAATTGTGACATATAGCACCTTTTTGAACAAGCTTACTTTTAGCCATGCTAGATTTGCATTAAAAAAACCTATGCCCAAATCCATTGCATGTATAATAGTAGCCATTGAAAGATTGAAACTGTTGAAAATGGAGGTAATTATGTAGCTTTAAAACTTGTAAAACTATTATACTGTAGATCTAATTAAGTGTTCTTTGTCACAATTATTTGTGTATGATTAATCTATTTAGATTCATTTTACCATTTGTAGAAAGAGACAGAAGATTGTAGAAGAATAAGACCAGAAGATAGAAGTGACACAACATATATTGTGGAGAAACCCTTTTGAGAAAAAACTCCACCACTAGAATCAATAGTGCTTGTATTATTTAACCTTAGAACAAGATTACAATAATTCTTTATCAATCCTTACTTGAGATGCTTCTTTTTCCTTCAACAATTCTTCTTCACAACCTACAATAAACTCTAATAGAACTCTCTTCAACTTGTTGCAATAAATAGACAATAATGAGCCTTGTAAACTCCAAAGAGTTTACAATTACAAAGCACAGCTTATCTCACAAAACCTACACCTATTCTTTGCAAGTAGAGTTCTTTTGTGAAAAACAATGTCAAACCAAGTCCTTCATCAATTTGGGCATCCAAAACTAAAGTCATAACTCAATGTTGATTCCAAAGATATCTTGTAAGCTTCTCCTCAAAGTTGGTGCCCAAGAATGGGCCCACTTAACTCAGCCTTATAAAATATCTTATCATGAAAAAGTGTTAACTCCAAGATGCCAAATTGGGTGCCCAAGGTGGGTCCAAGTCAATCTCTTGTTAACTAAAACATATCTCTCCACCATTCATGCAAATATCATGCATGATTGATCATTCCCTGTTAACTAAAAGTAGTCACCTGTTATCTGTCATGCAACTCAGGTCATTAGCATCAATTCAAGTCAATTGAAATCAACTAACATGCAACTCAAACTAACTACATGCAATTGAAGATAACTAAACCATAACTGAACTAGGAACTAAACTGAACTAAACTAAACTGAATTGAACTGAACTAAACTAAACTAAACTAAACTAAACTAAACTGAACTGAACTAAACTCCATGCATGTAAACATCAATCCCTAACTTCTAGGATCTTTACATACATTATTGAAGTGTTATATTTTTCTCCAAATAGTTAACTTAACTCAAGGTGGGTTCCACCTTCCATGTAGGCACCCCATGTGCTCCTATTTTGTAGGAACTCTTCTTGGGTGTCCCCACATGTTCCTATCATTTAGAATTAATTACAAAGGTCAATTTACATGTTCATTTCATTCAAATTTAATCTCTTTCTAATCCTAGTGCTGGGGAACACTTTCTAAGGACTTAGGAGATACATGAAATATGTTTAGGATTACAATTAAATGGCATCCTATTCCCAATAGAAACACCATGCCATTATTGTAGCCATTCATCATCTTATTTTTGTATGAATACTAGCTTTATGACCAAATCTATTGCATGTAAAACACTAATCAAGAAAGTATTGAACATTTAGAATCATTTTGCTTCTACACTCTACAACTTTATGTCCAAACTTATTGCATGAGTAACAATAACCATTAAAATATGAATACCTTTATGCAACAAGTTGTCTGATAGGAGGAATTTTGAATTCTTTCTTTTGGTTTTAGGTCTATTTGACATTATTCTTCTTGTCATTCTTCTTTTCAACATTATTTGGAGTTTGATTTACCTTTGAACTTTCTCCTTTCTCAAACCTAAATCTCTTTGTCCTTAGAAGCCTTTTGATTTGTAATCATCTCATCAAGCATTGTGGAACTCTTCTTGAACTTGTCCTCTTGATTTTTTTCTTTCTCCAAAGCTGATCTCAAAGTTACAATCTCTTGTTCAAGCTTTGAACATTCTTCAATTTCTTCTTTCAGTTTAGCATTCAGACAATCTTCAACTCTTTTTCCTTCTTCAACTTGCACTTTTAGAATGGTGATAGTCTCATTTGATTACTTGATCTACTCATTTGTTTCCTTAATTATTTTTGTATCTTTCTTGAGTTTCTCTCTCAACTTCTTAATACACTCATCTACATCATTAAGATAATTTTTCAGATCTCTATTCTTAGCTTCTGCTTTATCCAAATCATCAAGGGCTAATTTGAGTTCTCCTTCCATATCAACCTCACAATATTCTTTAGTAAACCCTTCTAGGATAATCTCTTTTGGAGGGATAAGATACTTACTTGTAGCCATGTGTTCAAACTCCAAGATCTACCTTAGCGATCAAGCCAATTGAAGGAACCAAGCTCTGATACCAATTGTTGAACACTCAAAATACTAAGAGGGGGGAAAATCAGTATTCCCTAAAATCCATTAACTTAAAATGCATTTCATAATATCTCATTCAATGTGTAGTAATGAAAGAAACATTAAAAGCATGCACCGCATCAATATACACAAGAACACTAGATTTTTACGTGGAATACCCAAAAAGGGAAAAACCACAATAAGGTTAGTTCACAATATATTATAATTAGTTAAAAGATATTACAAAATGGTTCACTGCTAGGTGGACTCACTATCTAGAGGACTCGCTATCTAGAGAATAGAAGAAATGGCCCATTACCAAAATAGAAAATAGGGTGGCTCACTACTAGAGATTGAACCGATTACAATGCATCTACAACATGCTAAAGATAATTCCAATTAGGCTCAAAAAAGATGACTTAACACACTTCATACTTCACCATAATTATACTTCACTGTTCTCTACACCAAATCTCACACACACACTACACACTCTATCCACCACACTCACACAACAAATCAACCTTGTACATATACTGGAATGACCCAAAACATCAATTAAGTTAGCCTAATTAGATGTACCATGCACCACATAACTCGTCATCCCAAAAAATTAACACACATGCCTTGCGAAAGGAACCAAATGTGTAACACATTAGAATAGGTTGGAATGACCCATAATCACTCCTATGATACTACTACATACACAAATCAATTCTGCATGACCCCAAAATACTTAGGTCGACACCAAATAGCAAAATTGGTGAAGTAATATTAGAATGAACCAATTGTTCATTGATAACTAGACACATGAACCACCAAAAAACTTTCCACTTAGAGCATACACACCTTTGAAATTTGTAAACACTCCCACGAATCCACATATCAAAATATTCATATGTGGTGGAATACAGAGCATTCCAACATACACTTTGTCATTGCAACTCTACCATTTCCAAAGCCGATACTCTGTCAACACTATCTTTGACTATGGAAGATATCAAGTCATGACACTTTTGATTTAGACTCTTCCAACATGCACCAACATTACTTTAAAGCCATATAACTAGATTCTTCATAGCGGATCAATGCAAACCTCAACTGGTTCACAGAACAATGAAATTATACTCCAAGACTTAGGCAATTATCCAAACCATTTGGTCTTCTTTGGACCAACACTTCTACATATTTGTCATGGGTAGCCATCAATGAAAACACCATATACTATCATGCTCATCAACCTTCATCAATATCCCCACTCAATAATCTCTTCAAACTATACATTATGCTCATGTTTCCAATTCAAGTCTCCAACAATCTCCTCAATGACAAACAAAATTTCAACAAATAGCTTTTTTTTCTAGTGAACATATGTTTATCAAGGCATATCTTTGATTTTACAGGGACAAATTGATGGAGAAAGGGGTGAAAACACCATTTAAAGGCCAAATAATAAAGATAAAATATATTGAAGGGGATGAAATGATGAATGGCCAAGTAAGCATGAAGGAGAAGAGAGGGAGGATCTTAAAGACCATTTAGAAACTTCCACTATGTCATTAATATTATAATAGAGGTTTTACTTAATTCATTCCATATGGGATCATGTATTTTCTTGCTAGATCATCATTAAAATATGAAATAATTACATATTTACCCCTTGGGGAAAGGCCTTCTACCAAACTCGTTGGTAGGATAGAGCCACGCCACTCTCATCAAGTTGAAAACCTAAAAGGGAAGCATAGTGGAGACTAATGGTGAAAACCTCCAAGGGAACAAAAGGTCAACAACACAAAGGAACACACCCCAAATAGGTTTTAAAAGGGGGTTCTACCACAATAGTGTGTCCACTTTGTGTGCCATCCTAATTTTTGCCTAAAATCACATACATTTTAGAAAATTTAAATATTTAATCCTTGAGATGTTCCATCTAAAGTTTTTTAATTGAAAAGGGTTAGATCAAACCCCATTTGGATGATGTCACATCTTGAACTCTGATGCTGCTTGCTTTTGGCTTTATGTGGATTTGATTTATGACTGAATGTGTGTGGTAGAGTAAACAATAAATAATATAGTGTTTTGTGTGATGAAATGTGAAAATGTTTGTTTTAATTTTGAAAAGTTGAAAAGCATTGAATATGGTTTAATTTGAAAATGAAGCAAAATAGAGTAGTGTTATTTGGATTAATGTGTTATATTGCTTGATTTGGATTTTACCTGGATACTAATCTATTAATGGGCGTTTGAGTGTACTTGAGCTGCAGGTTGTCGAAGACCAAGGGTGTGGTTAAGGCAGAGGAGGTTAGCTTCTTGGTAGGGTAAAGCAGGATTGGTTCTCTCGTGCACACACAAGCACTTAGTGTCCTATAGATGCATTTAGCATTTAGCCTAGATGACTGTTTTATTGTTCATATTATATGATGGTTAATTAAATTAATTAGCAATGAAATAAAAGCATAATGAAACAAAAGAATTAATTATAATTTAATTATAGATTTTGTTTTTACAAATAAATAATAATGCTTGGTTAATTAGAATAATTATTTTATTTTTAATTGGATGATATTTCCTTATTATTATTGGGAATAAATTATTTCATTTGCAATTAGGTTATATTTATTTATTTCTTATTAAGGGTAAATATTTATTTTGCAATTTAAAATGACATTTCCTCACCATTTACTATGGATAATTACCTAGTTGCAACTAAAATAGAATTTCATTATTATTATTTGCCAAAGGTAAATATTATGCATGAACAAAAATATTATTTTTAATTTCAAGATTAGGTTATGGAAAATTATGAGGAAACTTTAAAAGAAGGAAAATCATTAACGGAAACACAAGATGGTTTCTACAACTTAATCTTTCTCTACAAGAAACACTAACTGAAAAAGAATGGGAGCCGGGTAGAGCTTTTAGAGACATAGAAAATTAAATGGTGGCAGGAATAAGAAGGGAAAATACAAGAAAAACAAGAAGAAGAGAAGAAAATTCTTTAGGAATCAATTTCCAAAAGAACCAAATTAGAAAAGAGAAAGCAAGAAGAGGATCTTTAGCCTGAGAGTGATTTCCAGGTTTTTAAATCCTCTCCTTTGTGTTTTGAGTTCAAATGTGTGAGCAAATTTCTATATTGTGGAAAAGAGAAATTATTTTGTTGAATCCCCAATTGTTTGTAATCTTGTTTTAGAGAGTTTTGTTTGGAATTCTAAACCAAGACTGTATAAATCTGTGACATATTCATGTATATACACAGACACACACACAAATATACCTCTGTGTGTGAGTAAATCATATTACTTTCTTGCTGCAAATTGAATCTTTTACAAAAGTATAAATTTATTTTGGGGAAAAGTTGTGTATCAGTATTGTAAATGGGAATATCTTATATATATATACATATATATATATATATATATATATATATATATATGTATATATATATATATGTATATATATATATGTATATATATATATGTATATATATATATATGTATATATATATATATGATATATATGTATGGCATATAAGGCCATATATATATATATATATATATACACACACACATACTACAGACATATATATATATATATATATATATAAACTTAATAATTCGTGCGTTATGCATATATGAATTTTTGAATATTCAATTGTTAGTATTCGAAACTATGGAGTGGTTGTGTGTTTTTCCATTAATAAAATTGTGTTGTGTTTAAAATTTTAGAGGGCTTAATACCTAGTTGAGCCTCCCTATGAGGAGGCAGCTCTGTGGAGGGGGCGTTGCCCCCACAGGCCGCGCCTCCCATAGAGGACGCCCATCTAGGATAGAGCTGTATCTTGAATCAAAGAAACCTTCGACTGCCTTCCAGTGGACTATATTTGGTTTATTCGACATTTTCTATAATATTTAGTGTCTTCATTAGGTGAGTATATATATATATAGGTATTTGTAAGTTGCTATCTACAGCAAAAGTATTTTTGTGTGAGTAAAAAAAATTACTCCTGATATAACTACAATTTGTATCTGAATAGATGTAATATGAATATATACATATACATATATATGTATATATATTCACACACACACACACACACATATATGTAGATGGGCAAAGCTTATTTTCTGAATGAATAGATAATAAAATTTGACCTGGGAATGATCAATATTTTGTTTTAAGTTGATGTAATTCTGTATTAGAAAGATTTAATTCTGATTATCTGTATCCACACACACACACACACACACATATATATATATAAATATACACATAGAGGAATATGAGTATGGGCAAAATGTAATTTCTATTAAGTATATAATGTTGATTGGAGAAGTGTTTCTTTCAAATTTATTCAAATCAGTTATTGAGATTAAATCATTCAAATAGAGATTAAATGTTGGATATTTTGCACGCACGTAGAAATGAGCACAAATGTGTATACTTGCTTTTATTCACTGAAGTGTAGTAGATTGGTTAGGATGAATTCATGGTGAACTATAAAACCAATTATGAGATGCATTTATGAATTATTGTTCTTATGCAAATCAATTTGAGAACTTGGAAGTAAAATGTGTTTTTATGATAGAATGCTTGAATGTATAAGTGTTTAAACTGTTTACAATTATGTGGAAATATGCATTCTTTACTTTCTTTATGAGGAAACTTCCAGGATAGGATGCCAAATGTGGGCACACAGAGACGGTAGTTTAGCCTTTTCATAAACTACCATTTAGGTTTTAATGCTTGGCCAAGTGAATGTACCATTGAAATAGATGGATAAAAGCCTAGAATTTTATATATGTCTTTTTCACATTGTGCATGCAATAATTATGTTTTCTAGTATAGGAATGCATAAAGGCATTAGGCATGCATCGAGAGTTCCCTCCTACTTTATTGTTCCAGGTTGCTAGGTTCCTTGTGCAAGGCCGAGGATTTCTTCAAGTTAGGAAGGAACCCGGGGAAGTCATGTACTTTGTGGTTGGGCAGAAAAGGCGCCTTAATCATACTCTTGGCCTCAGCTTGGAAGAAGACTGGTGGTGTCAAGGTGGTTGAGGATCCGAGAATCTTTATGCTATGGATGTACTTTTGTATTACTTTGTATGGCTTACATAACCCATTTGTAAATGTAACTTTACTTTTGAAATGTATGGATGTAACATTGAAATAGATGTATTGATGAAAGCTTATTGATGTAACATTGAAATAGATGTATTGTATACCATCTTGATGTATGTAATGAGATTCATTAGTGGACTTACTTTTGAGCTCTTATGGATAGTTAATGTTATATACATGATTTAATTTTACCTTACTTGGAATGTGCATTGTACTTGGAAATACATTGTTAGTTTGTATGTGAGTTTCTTTTCGAGCTTTAAATTTTGGTATCAGAGTGACTAGGTTAAAATCTAGGACCTATGCCTAATTACACTTAATGTTATGGTTTCCAGAGTAATTCTGATGGATTTTAGAACTTATCAATGTGGAGGTGGATCACGTGGTGATACAAATGATAGGTTGGATCAGATCTTAGCCTTGCTGAGTTGACAGGAGGCCAGGATTGATAGCCTAGAACAAGAAAGGTGAGCAGGCCAAAAAGGGTCGAATTCTGGTGGAAATGAAGGAAACAAAAATGCAGAACAACCTAAGACCGAAGGAAACCTAAGTAAGGTGGATGAAGAGTTGGGAAAGGACCTCAAGAAGGTCACCCCACCAAAATTTGATGGAAAAACATTGGGAGATGGGGCAGAAGCATGGGTGATTGAGCTGGAGAAGTATTTTTCCCTGTGAAATTTTTCCAATGAGACTAAGGTTGAATGGGGATCATATCAACTCATTGGTGAAGCTTCCACTTGGTGGGAGAACGAAAAAGGCAGAAAAACATTTTTTGCATGGAAAGGTGACTTGGGAACAATTTTTGCAGTTGTTCAGGAAAAGGTGGCTACCACAATCATATTTTGACAAAAAGATAATTGAATTTGAGACTCTCACTCAAGGGGGAATGATAGTAACTTAGTATTGGGAAAATTTTTCCCACTTGCTCAAATATGTACCCTAGTACTAGCTTGATGAGAGGTTCTGGATTCTTAAATTCATTCTGGGGCTTAGGCATCAAATTGGAGTTGAAGTAGACATTCATAATCCTTCCACCATGGATGAGGCTTTTGAAAAATCAACCAAGCAGGAATAGAAGTTACAACATGTTGTAAATTATAGGAAGAGTAGGGATGATAAATATGGTAATAGGAAATATCAAGGAAACAATCAAAATAATAATAATTAGAATCAGAACAATTAGGGAAATAATAATAACAGGAAAATCAGGAATCTCAAGAGGGGTAATAATTCTTAGGACTGCAATGATGGAAATCAGAACAACAATAAGATGGAAAACTACAATAACAACAATATTAGGAGTGATGTTTTTGATAGACCTAGAGCACCCTACAGATGTTGTTATACATGCGGTGGTGAGCATTATTCCAGTGTGTGTCCTCAAAGAGTGAATAATTTGAAGAATAGGAATCAACATCACATCCATGTGATGGTTGATAATCGCCAAGCTGACTATTAGGCTACACCTATCCAACTTTTGGGTAAGCTTTTTGGATGTCCTGTTTCTATCTTAATTGATATTAGAGCTATGAAGTGTTTTGTAGATCCTCATGTTATCTCTAGATTATCAGTTAAACCCAAATATATGGCTAATTCATGGAAGGTCCAATATGGAAATCGGGTAGAGAGAACAGTGGAGCAATGTCTAGCTTGTAGTGAACTTGAACTCCCTAGTTTTGAGATGCAAGTCAATTTGTATGTAGCACCTCTGGGGTCATATGATGTGATCTTAGGAATAAACTAGCTTACTGAACATAAGGCCCTTGTTGATTGTGAAGAGAAAATGGTGAGGTGCCTTGATGATCAGGGTAACCATCTTGAGATTCATGGTATAAAAAGGCCTTTAGAACTCAGGTAGATATTTTCCATGCAACTAAAGAAGGCTAGCAAAAAAGGGTGCACTATCTATGCAGTAAAGGTCAGGGATACCGATAGTTCAAAGTCATTGGCCAATGAATATCCTATTCTAAAGGAATTTCAAGATGTCTTTCTTGACGTGCTAACTAAACTACCACCTAAGCGAGTATTTGATTTCTAAATAGATTTGATACCTAGAGCTGAGCCTCAGTCTAAGGAACCATACAAGATGAACACTATTAAATTGCATGAACTGAGGGCCCAGTTACAAGATTTTCTTGATTAGGGTTTCATAAGGCCAAGTGTGTCTCCATGGGGAGCTCCTACCATTTTTTTAAAGAAGGATGGGACCTTAAGGATGTGCATTTATTATAGAATGCTTAACAAGGTTACCATTAAAAATAAATATTTGGTTCCTAGGATAGATGATCTATTCGATAAGATGAAAGGGTCTATGGTATTCTCAAAGATTGATTTGAGGTTGAGATACCATCAAATAAAGATGAAGATATTTTAAAAACTACTTTTAGGACAAGATACATGCACTATGAATTCACGGTGTTATCGTTTGGGCTAACCAATGCCCCTGTAGCTTTTATGAATTTGATGAACAACATCTTTCAAGACTCCCTCAATGACTTTGTCCTAATTTTCCTTGATGATATCTTAATATATTCTAAATCAGAGGAAAAGCATGTCAAATATTTGAGGATAGTGTTGTAGCATTTGAGGGATCACAAGCTTTATGGGAAGCTATCTAAATGCACTTTCTACCAAAATGAGGTTCACTATTTAGGATATGTTATTTTAGCTGATGGGATAGTAGTGACCCAGATAAGATTAAAGCAATCATGGAGTGGCCAACACTGCAAAATGTTTCATAAGTTGAGAGTTTGACAGTGGGGAATTGTAAATAATATAGGAAATTTTTCAGGGGGTTCTCAACAATCGCAGCACCCATCACCACACTCCAAAGGAAAGGAAAGAAATTTGAATGGAGTGACAAGTGTGAGAAGGATTTTCAATTGTTGAAAGAAAAACTTACTTCTGCACCTATTTTGATTGTGTCGGATCCAAATGGGCACTTTATAGTGATAACAGATGCTTTAGGAGAGGGTGTAGGAGTAGTCCTTATGCAGGATGGATAGGTGGTGGCATACAAATCAAGGAAATTGAAACATCATGAATTGAACTATGCACCACATGATTTGGAGTTGGCTTCCATAGTACATGATTTTCAGATGTGGAGGCACTACCTTTTAGGGAAGCCTTTTGAGTTTAAAATAGATCATATAGGATTGCACTATATTTTTACTCAGCCCAACCTGAATGCTCATCAAAGATGATGGTTGGATTTTTTGAGTGAGTATGATTTTGGCATTGAATATATAAAAGGAAAATAAAATAGAGTAGTAGATGCCTTAAATAGGAGGAGACATCTTGTAGCTATGGTTACTATAAGGTCAAATTTTAGATAGCAGGTGATCCAAGCTTTACCAGGGGATAAGCATCATGAAAGGGTGAAACAAGCCTTAGAGCAAAACCCTTCGAATCATAGATATGATGGATATATGTTTGAGACTGATTGACTCTTGAGGTACCAGGTACATATGTATGTTCCTAATGCGGTAGGATTAAGAGAGCTAGTGCTAGAAGAATTTCACAATGCATCGTATTCAGCACACCCCGGTGTAATAGAAATGGTAGAGGGAGTCAGACCATTGTATTT
>VDFB02200545.1:0-13088 GCA_007258455.2 Sequoia sempervirens
CTGAATGTTCGCTAAGATTAGATTTTGTGTTACTAATCCTCTCTTGTAGCGTGTGGCGATCTCCATTTGTGTGTTTTCTTTTTCGTATGGTTTTTTTTGTTGTTTTCTGTTGTTTTGCAGGGTACATGTACAGATCGATGCAAGTGTTTTTTTAAAAACATTGTGTTGCATTTGATGCGTCGCGACGCATTGGAGGACAGAAGAGACGCACTCGCTCTGACAAGCCGCAACTGACAACTATAACGACGCATCTGATATTCTGAGCCGCATTTGAAGACCCGAGCGACGCATTTGCTTTGCCGCAACGCATCTGTCTGGTAAAATTTTCTTTCAATTTTGTCATTTTGATTTTCAGATCTTCGGGTTTTTTCTGATTTCTGGTTTTCTGGTTTTCTGTTTTTCCTGTTTCCTTTTTTTTTTTCCTGCATGTTAACTAGATTAGACTTTTCTTGTGTTACTAATCTTTTCTTGTAGCATGTGGTAATCCTCATTCGTTTGTCGAAGACCATTGCATAAGAGACTACTAATATTCATTGTTTGCAGATTCGCATGTCAAAGAAGGAATAACAAAACTTTGTGCTTGTTTTTCTTAGAATAGCAAACATTTGAATTTGGTGCATATAAAACGAAATCATGTCTTTTATGCTTGATTGTGATTGTGGAATGGTAGGTGAGTATGCTCTCACTTGGTGAAAACCTTGTGATCAAAAAACCAGACCCATTCTTTTTTGTTATTGTACCCTTCACGATTCGGTATATCGGAGTATCCTCTCCCCTTGCGTATTCGTGCGATCTTGGGTGTAAGAGAAACGGTTACTGACTCTAGAACTTGAGCCTATTAGAATTTGGGAAAGTACTTTCACCCGGGGCTGACTGGGGCCGGTAGCGCCTGACAGAAGGGACTTCGACCGGTGCCGCAAAGTGGGTTCTTGGAAAGCCCAGAATAGAGCGAGGATGGATCCAGGGGACACTGTAGCATGAATCCGCATTACAGTGGAATGCGAATTAGAAGCACCTCTTGTCTTAGTGTCCAACCGTTCTGTGGCGGTTGCTTGGTATGAATTAGGGGTATGGTATTGTCATTACTTGAAGATGCCACTCTGCGATCCCTTGGTAGGATAACAGTTGCTTGGGATGCTTTGCCTAAAGAATCTGAATTTGGTGTGCTCGAATGATGTTAATGAGCCGTGGAGGGGAGCCAATGCCACCAAAATTCTAAGCTATCCGCTCTCGAGAAGGAAAGGTGTTTATCACCGATCCGGGGTATATAGGTGGGCTATACCAAGTATACAAACCCTTGGCCTAGTGGCCTTTTTAGGATTGTGCTTATCTGATGTGTGTTTGGTTACTTCTTAAAAACGCTGTGTTTGTCAAGTGTATTATGGTTCTGTCACAGCTCAAACAAAACATTCATCAAACAAGTCAAAACTTCCATCAAAACAACACGAAAATCATGTTGAAACTGAACTGAGTCGCATCTGTCGAACCACAACTACTTTACTGCAACGCAACTGCTTTGATAAACCGCATCTGAAACTTAGAACAACACATCTATAGGCGTCACGACGCATCTGACAAATTAAAAGCCGCATTTGCTAACCGAGTCGCATTTGACAGTCAGAAAGCCGCAATCTATAAATTGAACCGTATTTGTTTAACTGTGACGCATTTGCTAAACTGTGACGCATCTGCCTGTCAAAAATTAAAACTTCACAGCCAAAACCTGAGGTCTTCAAACTGTCAACCAAATTTCAAACTCTGTCACCAAGAAGACTCTGTCAGAAACCTAACTTGAAATTGCTCAAAGTCTTGACCATTAGTTTGCATTAGTCACCATAGGTTTCATACCTCATTCCTTTTTCGTTGCATACATTTGACATTAGACTGTCCCTAGGTTCACATTTTGCATACTTAGGATTAGGCAAATCTTAAGCACACCTTGGCAAAGTCATTGCTTTCGAAATTAGACCCTTTTGGACCAAGTTATCAAACCTCCTTTTAGTCATTGTCCTCTTTTGTGAGATTTCTTCCAACTCAAAAGTCTAGTTAGGAAGACTCACTAGTCACTTAGATCTTGTCAACTTGTCATTTACAACAAAGTCCTTTAGCAGTCCAAATCGAAAACAAAGAACAAGCTTAGAAGTGCTTAGATAACCTTATCTTACATTGCATACACATTGCATACCTTATTCACAAAAATCCAAAAACATTAGTCATTCTAGTTTTCATCTTGAACCTTAGACTTCACATAGTGTCATACTTGCATTTAGGCTGTCATTCCTATTTGAGCAATCTCATTTATGGTTGAAACCAGACTTCAAAAACAAAAGAGACAAATGGAAAACTTTAGACAAGACCCCCCATTTACTGCCAATAATCCTCCATATGACTCAAGTTGGACCTTGTACGACCCATTTACCAATCTAGACAATCAACCTCCAACAACAATGCAAGCCTCGTCAAACAGTACATTCGACCTCTACTTGCAAAGAGATGAAAATGGTCAACTACTTCAAGAACACATAGAGGCATTGACACAAGACCCAGAGGCCTATCAGATGGCTGAAGCAATAGCTCGTCAGGACAGAGATAGATTTGTAGCCATGCTCTTGAGTGAGGGAGCTAAGTTACCACCAGGATTTGATGCCAACACGCTAAATTTGACACTTCATGACCCTAATGCCAATAAAGCACATAACATGTCACATAGTGGTCAACTTTTGAATACTATGAGCAATACTTCCTTTGAGACCACAACGACAATAAATACCACTCCCAACATCCCAAACACCTCCAACACAGTAAATGCTACATCTATTGGGGGATCACAATCATCTACAACATCCACAACACTACCCCAATCGGATGGAACCACTCTTGGCTCCTCAACAACATGGGAAAATTATTCCAATCCTCTGTTTACCGTGACGGTAAATACCACGGGGGCATCATCAAGTCACCACAATCCCCCTTTGACAACTACATCTACTACCATGAACACAACTTCGACAAATCCGTTCAGTAGTACTTCACAAAATCCTTTGGGAGGAGCCACATGACGTATCTTTATTAAAGGACAACAACAAAATGTTAACACGACAGCACAGTCAAATGTCATTACCTCCCAAGGTACAAACACAAACGTCCCCCTTGTACAAAACCAACAATCTACACAAGGTGGCCAAATAACACAACCCATGACATCATTGACACACCATAACAGTCATGGTCACAACATCCCCCAAATAACGACACACATGGCTGGGGGACACATCCCAACATACTCATCCAGCGATTTCGCCTTACTCATCCAGCGGCGCAAATCATAGCTTCAATACACACCAACAACACCGCGTCCTTATGTACCACCACCGATACACCAACACTCGCAGCACACGGGCCAGGGGCAGTTGTGCGAGACTGAAGCCCAACATATAGAGTATAAAACTGACCCTACCATAGATGAACTCAAAGCAGAATGGGGATGTGGAGAGCTATGCAAGAGCAAAAGTAGCGCATCTTAAGGAAATCAGAGATATCGTATGACCTAGATGTATACCCATTTGACACGAACTTATATATGCCGGCATTTCCACTAGGATACATGTCACCCAACTTCACAAAATATAGAGGCAAGACAAATCCCATTGAACATGTTCACGAATTCGCAACCAACTGTATGGATATCGCCTACGAACCAACATACTTGATGAGACTTTTTTCCAAAAGTTTAGCGAGTCAAGCCCTTGAATGGTTCTCAACTCAAAAAGATATCCAGACATGGGATGAGCTCAAACGAAAATTCATACGCAATTACGCCTACAACATTGACATGGACACCTCTATTACTAGCTTGTGTAATCTCACGCAAGAAGACTCAGGTGAGACATTTATTCCATTCTTTCAAAAATGGAGAAGCCTCGCTAGTCGATGTCACATTGACATTCCTGAAAGGGAAAAAGTCGACATTTTCGTCCAAACACTTATAGGACCCCTAAAATTCACATTACAAATACATTGTTGCACAAATTTCACAGAATTAGTGGAAAAGGGAGTCCAAATTGAGAAAGCCCTTATTTCAAAGGGAGAACTAAGATATGGTTCCAAAAACACAAACACCAACCCACCCGCTGACAAAAACAAATATTTGGTCAAGAATAAACATGTTACAAATGATGGTGTGGTAGACGCCAAGACTGCAAGTCCTGTATTGGCCCTGAAAGGGGTTCAACAACAAAACAAACCAACAACGACATCGACACCCCCTCCCAAAACTTCTTCAAATAATCAAAGTGGTCAAAACAGTCAAGGACAATATCGTGCGATGAGACAATTTCCTAGGGGTTGCACATACACCCATTTGGGTGAACCCATTGAAGATGTCCTTAAGAAATGCATCCAACATGGGGTCATCACACTTTCGGAAATAAAACCATACGACCCAGGACAATTCAAACCAGCATGGTGGAATGACAATGCACTTTGCGAATACCATCGAGTCAAGGGGCATACAACCTCTAACTGCTGAAAACTGAAAAACATCATACAAGACCTTATCAAAAATCGCACCATCGAAGTGGGTGGATCGCAATTCAACTCCAACTCAGACCATACTATCCACAAGAATCCACTACAGGATCATGGTTCCCATAATGCTTCCACTTCAGGTTCACAAAACCAAGCTAACTTCGCCCGAGTCAAGTATGATTATTCTAGTGGACCAATTATAAACAATGTCCGAACTGAAGATGGGTACATCAATACCATTACGTCAAGAGAGCACCTCAGTGTAAAGCTACTACTCGCAGTGGCAAGGTCACTATAGCTGGTCCGCCTCCTCCTAGACAAGCCAAAATCACAATACCGGGCCCATCGGCTAAACAATCACAACCTGCTACATCGGCTAAACAACCAAAACCTGTCTCAACCCCACAACAGTGGAAACCTAGAAGCGAGTTCAACCTCATTGACCAACTAGGAAAGACTCTCACAAGAATATCTATCCTTGAGTTGTTTCAAGATCTCTCCGGCACACAAAGAAATCCTAGACAAAACTCTCTTAGAGTCGTCGGTCCCTAAGGACATCGATGTCAATCAGTTTGAAACTATGGTGGGATATCTCCACGCCGCACCATGTCACCTTCTCGGATCAGGATTACTCATCATCTAAAACCAACCACAATGACGCATTACACATAGAAGTTTTTGTCCACAAGCACAAGGTTAGACGCGTTTTAATAGATGGCGGAGCAGGGTTGAATATATGCTCCCTCAAACTGGTTAAGGCTCTTGGGTTCTCTGATGCGTGCATAGACCCAACGAAAAGCATAGTGATCAAAGCATACGATGACAAGGAACGCTCTTCAAGGGGTGTTATCTCCCTGCCTATCAGAGTGGGACCGGTCATTGTAGACACAACCTGCCAGGTCCTGGATTTGGAACTACCATATAACATTTTACTTGGCCGTCCATGGATCCACGCTTTAAAATCCGTTCCGTCAACATACCACCTATGCCTCAAGTTTCCTTTTGACGGTACAGAAGTCACCATATACGGAGACCCCGACCCTTTCCAATATTGTACCAATTTAAGGGGTATCTCCGAAAACTGAGTACCTATTAATCAAGAAGCACCTGACTCCTCGTCATCCAAGTACATCGACCCATCCACACTCACGTCATCTTCCACATCCGCTCCATCCACGTCTTCCGCCATACCACCACCTTCCACCAACCCTAAGATTGAATCAACTGTCAAAATCCAGGACCTTGGCTGTGGAGAATTCAAACTGCACACAGCATACAACATAACAACAATGCCTAGATCTCCCAAGGACTATGGTCGGCCATGTTTCCGAATGGAACCTCAGGAAACCTTCATAGTCCCACCAAATACAGTTTTTATCAAGTGGGGAGACATGAGTGAGGAAGACCTTGCTGACATCATAGGATGGATCTATAAGGATGCGGTCACATTACCCCCATTACCAGTTCAAATATATGGCAAAGGTTATGACTTCATGAAGGCTAAAGGCTACGATGGTACTAGTGGCCTAGGAAAAGACAAAACAGGCCGAAGGGAACCCATAGAAACTTTTCAAATTCTTAAGTATCTTGGATTAGGGTTTGGACTACTCTGGCCTCATTGGCTGCATCGACGCACTGACTTCTCTTTAAATGAGCTTAGCATTACGTTTCCATGTTGTTTCCAGACTACTAGGAACCCTCATCGAAACTTAATTCCCACGAGTGGGAATTTGGCTTAATCATCCCTAAGGGATCGTTGTCTTGGATGTGATTTGTTTGTCAAACCAGTGGAATTGACCTCAACAAATCCATTTTGGCAAAACATTCAAAATCGGGAATCGTGCACCAACAGTAAAAGCCCTAATACCAATTTTACAAACACAATACCATCATCCGGACCACCCCTCACCTAATCTATCCGGGCGTTTAATGACATTGATAACTAGAGCTCTAAAACCTTCACCCTTATTACTTACAACAATGAATATGACACTAGTGAAGGAGAATACTGGATAGAGTCTGATGTCGAGCTGGATGATGATAACCTTATTTACAACATTACTGAATCCATCTGCATGCTGTCCACATCCTCACCCCAATTCACTAACCTTGACGATGGCATCTCTTTAGTTTACCTAGAACTAGTCGATTGGGACCAACAAGGACCACCAGTTCTGGACACATTCCAGAATGATGAGTCCATTGCCGAATTCATGGGATTAAGAGAAGGCATACCAAGTGGGGACCACAAATCCAGGTTTGCTATTGATTTAGATTGCACCGCATACTTCGGTGAGACTGTTCAATCCTCTAGTCGCAAAAGTAAAAATAAAGTAAAAAATGAAACGCCTCTATGTGAAAACCGAAGGCACCTCTTTGACGACATAAAATAATAGTAAAATAGCGATCTAATCCATGGGCCAAAACTCTCCCAGGCACCCAAAGATGGAGGACTAGGACTTTCTCCCCTGCAAATGAGAAATCGCCATGCCATTGAGGACACAATAGAGGATAACATCTCAAAGAAAAGACCCCTAAGATGGTCCTATTTATGATCAATGACCCATTTAGGTTATAGAAACTGTAATTTCATAAATTCTTTGCAGAACGGAAAATCAACTTTGCATGGTCCTACGCTGACATGCCAGGATTGGACCCCAAACTGGTTCTGAATCATCTTCCACTATTACCCAATGCTAAACCAGTCAAGCAGAAGTTGCACAAAATGCACCCTCAAGTTGCTCTATTGGTCAAGGCTGAATTAAAGAAATTATTGGATGCCGGATTTATAAGGTCTATAGATTATGCTGAATGGATTTCCAACCTAGTGCCGGTGACAAAGCCAAATGGACTAATTCGAGTATGTATAGACTTTCGAGACCTAAATAAAGCATGTCCAAAGGACGACTTTCCTTTGCCCAACATTGACATCATAGTTGACCTAACTGCAGGACATGAGATGCTATCCCTCATGGATGGTTTCTCTAGCTATAACCAAATCCGCATTGCTCCTGAGGATCAGCACAAAACAACATTTACATGCCCATGGGGGACATACTGTTGGAACGTCATGCCCTTCGGTCTTAAAAACGCAGGTGCCACGTATCAAAGGGCTATGACCACGATCTTCCATGACATGATGCACAGTATAATGGAAGATTATGTAGATGACCTATTAGCCAAATCAGCAACTAGGAAAGACCACTTGAGGGTACTCGACATAATTTTCAAGAGACTTGAAGAGTACAAAGTTCGGCTAAACCCTAAGAAGTGTGTCTTTGGGGTCACATCAGGAAAACTATTGGGATACATAGTTTCTCGAAGAGGCATAGAGGTCAATCTGGCAAAGGTCAAAGAAATTATAGACATGCCTCCGCCTGAAGGGATCAGTGAACTCATAACTCTGCAGGGTAGAGTACAATATATTCACCGTTTCATAGCCCAGTTGGCGGATAAGTGCCATCCGTTCCAGTACCTGTTGTGCAAAGGTGTCTCCTTTGTATGGACGGATAAATGTCAACAGGTCTTCCAGCAAATCAAAGATTATCTGATATCAACACTAGTCCTCATGCCGCCCATTCATGGAAAGCCTTTGATTTTATACATCTCAACTACCAGTTCAACACCGGGGGCATTGTTGGCCCAAAATGATCATGAAGGGAAAGAAAGAGCAATCTACTACATCAGCCGAACACTAATAGGTTATGAGTTGAATTACACATATATTGAACGTGCATGCCTCGTGGTTGTCTTTGCAGCCCAAAAACTAAGTCATTATATGCTCAATCATCAGACACAACTGGTGGCCAAGATTGACCCATTGAAATACCTCTTAAGTCGAGCAGCGTTAACAGGCCGGTTGGAAAAATGGGTCATGATCCTAAGTGAGTATGACATACAGTATGTTGAGCGCAAAGCAATAAAAGGGCAAGTAATAGCAGATCAACTAGCAGACGCACCAATTCAAGCCACTCATCCATTAGTAACTGATTTTCTCGATGAGTCCATTTTTCATGCGGAACCGGCAGCACCATGGAAACTATATTTTGATGGGTCTCATACTGGTCATGGCTCAGGCGCTGGAATCCTGTTTATCACACCACAGGGGGATTCAATTCCTAAATCATTTCGGATTGCTTTCCCTTGTACAAATAACATTGTCGAATATGAAGCACTAGTCACAGGTCTCAAGTTGGCAATCAAATGGAAAATTCAGACATTGCTTGTATTCGGGGATTCCCAGCTCGTGATCAACCAAGTGAATGGCGACTATGAAACAAAGGACAAGAAGTTGCTTCCCTACAAGAGGATGGTGGACAGTTTCCTGACATACTTTCAATCGATTTCTTTTGAGCAAATCCCCAGAGCACAAAATAAGGCAGCCGACGCAATGGCTACTATTAGTTCTCTCTTGGATATCCCTAAAAATGTGTCACAATTTGAGTTCCTTGTAGAACAGCTGTTGATACCGGCATATGATATCCCAGAGTCAGAAATGGTTTGCGAACTGTTTGGTCCCAACTCTCCTTGGTATCAGGACATTTATGAATATCTCAAAACTCAAACCCTTCCTTAATCGAACCTATCCAATAACCAAAGGAAGTCCTTCAATAGGAACGTATTAAGGTATGCCATCACGGGCTGATAATTCCCCACCGTGAGTTCTCAATTTATACCCCCTTAGATGTCTTGACACCCCACTCTGTACATGTACCTAATTCATAAGAAGTACACTTAAGGTATAGCGCGGATCTCATTCAGTGGTCCCACGCTTAGCTAAGAAACCGGAAGAGACTCAAAGATTATTGGCCTATTAAATGGAAAAAGATGCAATTGAATATGTCCTACTTGTCACAAATAAGCCAAATACACAAAGGATTCTGTCTATGCCTCCAATACGTAGGAACTCCGACCCATCACTTCTCCTTTGGCCCTTCAATGGGGACTCGGACTCTGGGTAAGATTCATCCAACCTCATCCACCCGCCATAGCCCATTATTAATACACTGGGCATTTCTACAAAGTGGGATTTCAGCTTTACTCCAAGTGACATATACACGGCAAAACAAAATATCATCAAATTTTATCCTTAATTACATCATTTTTCAGTATGGCCTTATGCAGTCCATCATCACTAACAACAAACGTCCATTCAAAAACCAAGATGTACGTGAGTTATGTGAATGATTCCATATCCAACACCACTTTTCATCTCCATAATACCCGCAAGGAAACGCTGCCGAGGGCGTCAATAAAACCATCACAAGATCCTAAAAAGATCACACGACGCCGTCAGCGACCGCACATACACCTCTAACCCCGGCCTGCGGCTTATCGAACTAGCATTTTTACACCTACAGGAGCTACCCCATTCGCCCTAGTCTTTGGTGCTAAAGCCATCTTACCCATTGAGGTCGAAATTCCTTCGCTACGAGTCTCCTTGAAGGGTATAACTAATGAAGAGGAGCACCAATAATCACGCTTGCATGAGCTGGAAATGCTGGATGAAAGAAGACAAAACTCAGTGAATCATCTCCAAGCATACCAGAACCGCCTTTGTCGCAACTATAATAAAAAGGTGATGGTCAGAAAGTTCGACATTGGTGACCTAGTTCTCATGCAGAACCCCAAGAAACCAAGCAGACAGAGAAAAGCCAGGAAAATTTGAAGCAAACTGGCTGGGTCCATATATTATCATATCTTCTTTTGGTTATGGAGCATATCAACTGGCAACTCCAGATGGAGAATAGTTGACTGAGCCCATCAACAGTTTACACCTTTGAAGGTTCTATGCATAGCATCATAGGACAAAGCTGAAGGCCCTAAAAATACAAAAAACAAAAAAATTAAAAATAAAAAATAAAAAAAATTCATGAAAATAGTAAAGAGAAAAATAATTCATCCAATGGTGAAAACCTGGCAAACAGACGCTTTGGACAAGTACCATGGTGAAAACCTAGCAAACAGGCGCCATGCGTAATCAATCATGGCTCTGCCATCTACTGTCACTTGGTCTAAACTTGGCTTAGGATGAAAGGTATCTTCGCCACTATTTCGCAAATCGCCATCGCATCCTTCTCTACCTGTCATAGTGGATGAACGATTGACATCAGGTCCTGACGACTATCCGTCTAGCAAGTCAGCAGCATCCCGTCCGCATTCTTTGCAAATGGCTAAGTCTTAAACCTGACTGGGGGCAAAATGTTTACCATGCAACTGCAGTGGATGTCGCTCAAAAAGACAAAAACATCATAAAATGTCCTCAAAAAGACAAAACATCATAAAGCAAGCCAGCCCCAAAAAGACAAAACATCATAAAATGTCCCTAAAAGACAAAAACAGATCATAAAAGTCCCCAAAAGATAAAAACATGGAAAAAAAAGTCTTGAAAAAAGTGACTCTGTAATCTTAAATGTCCTCAAGGGAAATCCAAAATAAAGCATCGGGATCGCTTCAAGCACACAAGCGCTAGTATATTCTTTGTCAAAATCAATCAATCACCATGTCATTGTCCTAACTACGCTTGTCTCCCTCGCTAGCTTGCTACGTAGCAAGACTCATGTACCAGTCCCCGGTGACATTAGGGTCAATCCTTTTAGGTTTGTCAAAATAAAATCATGACGCCATCTTGGATCATCAAGACAAAGTCATTGGTCATGTTGAACTACGAGGTCTCTGAGTATATGACGTAGGCAAGGCCATCTATCGATGAGCCCCCGACGCCACACTAGGTCAATCCATTAGGGTTCATGACACTACATTGGCACACACGTCAAAAATATTCAATCATTTTCCACATAGGAAAACTCCTAAAACAGAGTAAAACAATCATTATATTCGGTATGATGATCTCATCAGCGCATCACTCATGTCATCGGGGCAATATCGGCATATCGTCAAACACAAGTCAAACTCGGTCAAAGCAAGTCAAATCATTATAAACTAGTCAAACTGTCAAATTTTGGTTAAATCTTCAGATGAGTCCTTCTGAACAATAACCTCTGTCATTTACACCTTAGGATGTGTCCTTCCTAGGCGTCATCATCGTCATTTCGGCATTTTGAGTGATCCTCTTGACATTTAAAAGATCACTCTTCCTGACATCAGTACTCTTCAGATGAGTCCTTCTGAAGAACTAACTCTGTCATTTATGCCTTCGGATGAGTCCTTCCTAGGCATCGGCATTATTTCGAGGAACCCCTTACGACCATTAGGGATCAAATTCTCTCGACATCGGCATAATTTAGGATGTGTCCTTCCTGAATTCACCAAGTCTCGACATTTTTTAAAGTCATCAAAACTTTAAACATTCGGACATCTCGACATTATCAAACATGGCATCTTGGCATCAGAACAATGGATATCCAGACGCACTTGGCAAACACTTGACAATTGTCTTTTCATCTTTTATCATGTTATTAGTTTTTCAGCGAGATCCCACTAAGCAGGATTTAGAGAAGCAGCGACGTAGTATGACAATTGACACGCATGACTACTAGCTTCTCAGCGAGGTCCTGATCCTGGGATTTAGAAAAACAACGACATATCATGATAGAGACTTTATTTTTGTAGTTCGACAATCATGTCACTAGTTTCTCAAGGATGTCCTGGAAACAAGATTTAGAGAAGCAACGACATTTCATGATCTGTCCTTGTCTTTTTCTGCTTGTGGGTGATTATGACAAAAGGACTGGGGCAATCACGCTCTTAGTATGAGTCATGATTATCCTTGTCTGTGACTGTTTTGTCTTACGTAATGGCATGACCTTGCACACCTTGATCTATGTCATATCATGGTGTTTGTTGACCATTACAATAGTTTGCCCAGTGATGATTAAGAGCAATAAATATTAAAAGTCCTACAATAAAGTTTTGAAGGATTTGGTCTAGGAATTAACATGTGTTTTCATAGGGCTCATGTCTTCTCTTCTTCGATCTGGTCATCTTCTCTCATTAGTCTCGTCATCTTCTCTCGTCCATCCCACAATGATATCATGTGACATCCAAAAACATAAGTGCATACATGCTCATATACATTGCATTAGGTCCATACATACATCATCCATGACATTAAATCATATACATAAGCACAAGAATTGCATTAACATAATCATTAGCATTGCATCTTTACATAAATACATCTGCACATTAACATAATCATATAAATAAGCATTGCATCATCATGGCATCAAAGATCACAAATAGACATCATAGTACATAAATGGCATTATAAATTAAGCATCATACATCATACATAGCATAATACATAAAGCATAGAAAATCACATAACACATGTAGGCCGCATCAAAACTGCATCATCATATAATATCATCTCAAAAATATACAATGTCACAGGAAAGAGTCAACGGATATCCCAAAAATGGAGCTCGCAGGCTCAAACAATATAGTGTGTCACAATACAAATATGCCCTAGGGAAGGCTCTCATCATCTCCTCGGGGAGAAGAATGTGGCGGAGGCAACTCTGTCACGGGCGCTGAAACAAGGGATGGTCCTGTAGTGGCCTGTGTCTGTGAAGATGAGGGAACTGCGAGTGAAGGCA
>VDFB02200546.1:0-10384 GCA_007258455.2 Sequoia sempervirens
CCAAAATTTCTCTCCTGATCAAGGATTGAATGCCATGGTTGATCTCTCATGTTGATCTGTAATGTATACTATGTGAGGGTATTGCAATAGTATGAAGATTGTTTGGTTTGAGAGGTTGATCAAGAAATGTACAGAGGGAGAGTTGGTTACCAGATTATATACAGAATGAACAAGTAATCTCTAAAAAGGCTATGAGCTTGAGTTGTATTGTAACCTTTAGTTGCTAAATAATACAATGGCTCGATCTTTGGAGTGTGGGGTTTTTTACCCAAAAGGGTTTTCCCCACGTAAGTCTGTGTGTTCTGGTTTTCTATCTTATCTTTCATCTGTGTTGGTTTTGCTTCTAGAATATGTTATTGCATGATGTTGAATCTACATGTGCTTCTCTTACAAGGATCAATGTGGGAAATTAACTGTGTCTGTTTCCACTTTAGGACATAGTTGTTTGTGTCTTTGAGGTAATCTAATCGAAATTGAAGTTACCAAAGGCACCACTATTCTTGGAGATTTCTCTCAAGTTGGCTTAACTTAGCACAAAAATTTAAGGCCTAGGCTAACTTTACACAACAAGTTACAATCAACAAGCTGCTAAAAGTATGGACCAAGGATTGATCAAAAACTTCAAATATCAAACCATCAACACCATTGTATCACATCTAACTCTAAAATATAACATGTAACTAATTGTCTCAAAGAAATCTCAAATATATGGAATAGAAAGAACCATGCAAGATGAAACAACACAAGAAAGAGCACCAAAGAACAATTTCTTTACTTATATTGAATCACCCAATGTTGCAATAGTTCAAGTATTCTCAGTGTTACAACACTTTCTCTCAGAAAATTTTAACTCCTAACTCAATTCTATCTCTTGCAACTATGGCTTAATTGATTCTAACCATTACAAAGGAGTCCTGACCCTCAATATATAGAGAATCCTTCACTAGGTCAGCCCAATTTGGGGTTTACATCAATAGGTCAACCAAACAAGTCAGCCTAGAAAGTTTTTGAATTAAAAAAAAATCCACATTTAATATTTGAGGCTCCGTCTAGGTTGGCCTAGGTTCTTTCAAATATGTCCTCTCAATGGCACAAAACTCAAGGTCGCCCAACTGGCTAGTTGGAGGTGACATGTCTGGCACAAAAACCTAGGAAACTCCTTACTAACTATTCCCCTTTTCTCCCTCCTGATTGGCTTCTAATTTATTAGTCAACTCCTTGAATTTCTCTAATATTTCCTTCATATCTTTTGGATATGGAGTTGGGATGAATTTAATTCTTAATTTATGGATTTTTAATTCATCAACATATTTTGGCATTGCTTTATCCCACTCCACTTGTAGCTCATGATAATTATCCAACTTTGAGATGTATATGGATACATCCTCTAGATGATCTTTCACAATTGGTGCACTATCAGAAGGGGCATAAATTTCATGCCAACACCCCTGCGACTTGTCAATATTCATTTTTTTTGTCCAAACTTTCTCCTTCCAGTCATTATTTCCAAAAAGGTAATGCAGCTGCCAAATATCTCCTTCATCTTGCCTTGCAACTTCATTATCTTCTTCAAGGCCTTAGACAAGAGTTCTTTTCTATAATTATGCTCTTCAAGCCACTCCATTACCTTAGCCATATCATCAGATGTGAAAATATTCATTTTAGCCAATTCCTCCTTAGGTACCTGGAGGATCTTTTTCAGCTCTTCCATAGTTATATCATCAACTTTGTTGCAGTCTACAACAAACTAGGAAATGTCTTCAAGAAATTTAATAGATTTGACATGGATACCAAAAATATTCTCAATCGATTAATCCCCTCTCTTACTGATCTCTTGTAGCTATTCATGTGCATTGTGTAATGAGGATTTAACTTCTCTATCTCTGACACAACCTCCTTGGGTAACAATCCCTCTGGCACAACTTGTTCACTTCCCATAGTCTGTAAAGGCTTCATCAAATGTTGTACATATTTATAGACATCATTCAATTGCTTTTGTAACTTTTCATTCTCCTTTGTATCCTTATATAACCTTTTGAGAATGGCCTGAGAAGATTCTTGGAACTCTTCATTTTATTGTTCCTTAGTAGTAGGCCCTAAATTGATAGTTTTCACCCTATAGTCAAATGGCCTGACCTCATCTTTGAACCTATCACCTGCAGGAATTACTACATGCATAATCCTATTATTGAATTCATCTCTTGATATCTTAGAGACTGTCCTGGCTCTCTTTCTTTTCTTTGGCTACCCCCATTGTTTAAGCAACTTATCCCAGCTTGGGGCTTCCTCCTATAAAATTATTGGCTTCTTACTGAGCCTCTTCTCCAACCATTCAGGAGCTATAGATGGTTCAATTTTCACCTTCTTATTTGGACTATTAACCACATTTACTTCAACATTTTTCTCTATCTCTGGTTGATTTTCCTGCTCTTCCTTGTCCTGATGAGGAATATCAACAACTTCTTCTCTGTTTTCTCCTGCTTTGGGGTGATCTTCTTGTTCATCAATTGCTACTCTCTTTGGAGACTTAGATGCTTTTCCTTGAACAATTTTATATTCTATATTCTTGTTTTCTGCTCCAGAGGTAGATTGTCTCATTTCTTGAAAAAATTTCCTCCATTCTCCACTCTCAAGAGTAGAAATCTCATCATCTTCTTCATTTGGTTGCTTAGGATCATTGGATATGTTCTCTTCTTCATAAATTTATTTCTCAAAAACTTGTAAATTTTGATGAGGAGAAGGAATGGGAGAATTATTTCCTGTAGCTTCTCTCTTATCCATATCATTGCTAGGTGCCTCTTCATCTTGCAACTCCTCCTCTATAGCCTTGACTTCTTCAGAGCAACCTTTTGCTTAGGAGAGTTTCTTTTGACATATACTTGGGGCTTTTCCCTTGAACTTTCCAAATCTAAAACTTTTGCTATGGAAGGAGCATCTATAGTAGCTTCACCTTTTCTTGCTTTAGCAACCTTCTGCCTCTTTGTGATTATCCTTATTTCCCTCATTGGTTGTGAGGCCTCACCTTCTTCCACCATGGTGTTAACTTGAGGAGCCCTTTTGATTTTAGGAGATGAATTTTCTCCTTGCTTTCCCTGTGCCTGGCTCCTCTTTCTCCTCTTGATAGACATTGGTTTATCTACTTTGAATAGAAGGGTAGGCTTCCAAAGTTTCTATTCTCAGTGGGAATTATGATCCCAATCCCTTCTTCTTTATCTCTTGTTGTAGGATTTCTTCAAACCCTACCATCCGCCTTGTCAATTCCAATATTAGAATCTTGTTGGTGGGATACTTGGGTAGTCTGAGAGGAACAACTGGAGATCCTTGTACCTGGATGTATGTCAACCTTTGGAATTGTATGAACCATTGGCCATATTGTTTTATCAAATACATAGCATCTGAAGAAACCCTGATATGAAGAACATCCTACAATAGTCTTGGAATATACATGAAAAAGGCATCGCTAGCTCTATTGTAGTTTGATGTTTTATGTTGAAGCTATGGGTAAACATTCCATATCATGTCCTTCCCAATAGTCCCCTTGCAGTTGATACCTTTGTACTTAGTCTTATGGGCCAAAATCTAAACAAGATATGAGGTCATGGTGAAAGTATTGGTTTCTTGCACACTCCTCAAATGGGCATCTAGATTGTTACTTATGATTATTTCCCAATGATAGTGCTTGTTAGCCATAATTTGTGTGATGGGATGGAACATCCAAGTGTTAAATATGTGAGGTTCTTCAACCCCCATGACTCTTCCCAAAATATTTATGATATCATGGTACTCTAGCTTGAAATCACTTCTGTGCAACTATTTTGGCAGGTTTGAGTAGTGTGGTTTAGGTTTCAATATCCATGCATTATTCATAATCTCCAAAGCTCTGTTGGGGTCCTCCTCATAGAACTTGATTGCTTCCCCAATGTTAATTTCCTTAATGAGCTTGTGATGAGAAGAAATGTTGAAGCTCTACAATGGACTCCTTAGTTAGGTTGGCCATGACTCTTCCTTGTGGCCCAATTATGATTCTTGTCCTAGAGTCATAATGATTTGCACATTCCAAGACCAACTCAGGACATAGTTGTGTTGGAGGGAATCCCGCTGCCTATGACAATCTAGTTCAAGTAATGACTTGGGCCAATGGAGTGGAAGCCTTTCCAAACATCATCTCCTGAAAATCATCTTAATCTTCATGACCCATGTTTGTATCTGCTATCTTTGACCATGTAGAGGCAATCTTGGTCTTCGACCAAATATCCTTGAAGTCATACTTCATCCTTTCCTATCTTCTCTTAACTTCTTCTTTCACTAAAGCAACCATTGTCTTGGTGGTTTTCTTAGGACTAACCTTAGCCTACATTTGTTAGAGAAATGACCATAATCACCAAAATGGAAAACGTTGATACAACATATTATATCAATTTCATGAAGCATCAACATGGGATGATAATACCATTAACTTAAGCTAATAACAAGTAAAACTCTAATGGAAATACAATGCAAAAAACTAATTTCATCAAATTCCACAATGATATACAAGTAAATCACACCCATATGAATTGATACTCATCAATAAATGCCAAAAAATCATCATATGCTACTCATTTATCAATGGTACTTGAAATACATAACTGTAGACACGTAAAATGTACTGATTGACATTGGACATCTAATCCTGACCACTAACACCGTTTCATCCTGAATCATCCTTCTGTCTAACCATTTAATCAAATTCCTTTATTTGATTAAATTCATTAATATTCCTCTCTTAATTAAATAAATCAGTTATCTAATTAAGTCATCCTTTCTCGATAATTAAATTAACTAGTCTGATCTAATTATCCCCATTTAATTAAATAATAATTATTTTTTGATTAAATCTCTGAAGTCTATCCACTAAATTAAATAAATTAAAACTTTATTTTGTTTAATCTAACATCATCTCTTTTAATTAAATAAATCAAAAATCCTTATTTAATTAATCCTTTATCATATTCTTCTGATATTTGATTTAAATAAATCCACAAATTTAAGTCAAATAGGTCACATCATTTAATCTCTTCATTAAATTAATTAACCTTGATTAATTTAATCTCTTCTCATGTCCCATCCTCCATCTTTTGTCACTTGCACATGAAAATAGAGTTATTTGATTTATTAAATCTCTATTTTCTTCAACAAGGCATCTTTTAAAAGAATATTCCTCAAGTTTGAATTCAAAATCCAAGTGGACTTTGTCCTTCCAACAAGGCATTTAGTCCACCTACAAAGTCCTTTTTCCTTGAGCCAAGTGGCATTCAATGCACCTTCTTTCCCTCTTGCATGTCATTTTAATAATTTCAAGATTCAAATATATGCATTTATTGACACATTCTTCCAAACTTGCACATCCTCCATCCATTCACATGTTGACAAGTGGCACTTTGTCGTTGGATGAAATTTTGTCCCACATTGCTCTATTTTGGACATCTCCTCAACTTATCATTCTATAAATAAGAGGCTAATATCCTCATTTTATCATCCACAATTTGAGTAAACTTAGTATGCTCAAATATTTAGCAATATTCATCCATATTTTTGAATTTGTAGCTAGGTTATGCAGATTTTTTTCTTGAAGCACCCATCACTTTTCATCAAAGTGGATCAAATTCTTCATAACATCATCAAAGCTAGCATTGGAGTTGGGAAAGGGCCAATTTTCACATCAAATTGGCCCTAATTCCCCCATGGGATCAAGAGTTTTCATTGTCTTCAATAGGATTTAGCTTACTTTCTTGTTCTTTCATTTCTTCTTGCTTTATTTCCTATTTTAATATTTGCTAATGGATTTCGTGGGGAATCGTTGCTCTTACATGCATATGATCTCCTAATATGTTTTTTTATTGTGTTTTGCAGGTATTTGGATTGGGGTTCTACAATAAAAAAAATGGAGAAAATATGGATAATCAATGGCTCAGTTTTTTGGCCAAACTATGGTTGGTGTCGAGTGAGTTTCGTCTCCGAATCTAGCCGATCAACCAAGTTTCACAATTATTCATGTCAAATTGATGATGGATGAAGTTGATCAATCCAATCAAATGTGGTCGAGCATTGATCACCTCAAAGACACTTCAAAAATTACTCCTATCTAATGATCAAATGATTTCATGCATTAGAAGTTCACTCATTCAAGGGGCTCGGGTATTTCTAGGGACTTCAGATTACCCGGGTGAACTAACATTTGGGTAATCCAAGCTTGCTTGGATTTACGGATGAAAAGATAGGCCCAAAAATTGACTAAGGGTTGAACATTCAAGCTCGGGCCTTGGACTAGTCAAAGAATCCAAATAATTTGAGGGGGCTCGAATTCTTCTAGTGAATTAGAGCTCAAAAAATTTGAACTTCCTCGGAATCTCCAAAATGGGCTCAAGTTCGTGATTTTCACTAAGTGTTGAATCTTGTTTTCCTCGAATCGATGAATGATATAAATTTAATCCTCCTAAGACTTAACCATCAACATTTCTTAGAGAATTTCAATCACACCAATTACCTTAAAACATCGATATCATTTATTCTCAACAAACCCATAAATAATGAAACTAGGGTCCTACTCTATTGCTTAAAACATGGAGATGATCCAACATTTCAAATTCAATCGTGTAAAATATAGAATTAGGTGGATTTTGTGAGCACTCAACACATTTTGAAATGAGATTTGATGAAAGTGAAACCATATTTCGATCTTTAGAATAACTCCCTTCTATATCAAAACCCTAGATGTTGGCATGAAACCCACTACAAATTTAAGATCGAAGAAACAAAAGGCTGACTCAAACCATGAAGATCGAAAGAAAAATGTGAAATGCATCAAAAAAAATCAAATGAAAATGATTGAACATACCTTGTAATGGAATTCCACAAAAAGGAAGTTCGATGGCCGACTGGTAGTGGACGCTTTGAGCTCAAGAACGATTGCAAGCGAATAAATCTAATACAAGGTCAGTGAATATCTTCCTAGCTTTGAGCTCTCACAAATATGACATGACCAAATGACCTCTTATTTCTTAACTTATTCCAAAATTGGTCCTTTGAACTCATTAAATCAAGCAATAAATGCTCGTACAAGTGTCTGAAGGAATCTCGGTAATGCGACATGGGCTTGGACTTAGGTAATCCAAGGTAGCTAGGATTACCGAGCCAGATTATAGTTTGGGTAATTTGAGGTCGCTCAAAATTATCGAACTTCATTAATACTTAGCCAATTTTTTCTTGATTTGAACTTTTGATCAAGAGTTAGTCCTCAAGAGCCAGACCATCACATGAAGTTGCAAAATAATATCTTAAATACAGATTTATCATTAGGCATAAGGGTGAAACAAGAACAAGACTGAGAGAATTATCCCTTAAGGGGATGAAGTCAAGACCCTACGAAAAAAAAACAAGAAAGCAAAGCAAGAAAAGAGGGCCCCTGCTTTCAACAGGGCGTGTGTGCAAAAAATGCACAATAGTAGCCATGGAGGATTCTTGGAGTCTTTGGTTGAGGTGTTGGTAGTGCTTGATAGGTGATGTTGGTTTACAGTTTGTTGTATTTCATGTTATGCTATAGTCTTCATTGTGCATTAGAGTTTTGGAATGATGCGTTTCTCTTGAGACCATGGTATGTTCACCTAAAGCATGGGATATCCTAACAAGGATGTGTAGATCATGATGTCATGATAAGTTCTTGTTTTATATGATTGGAGCTTTGACAATGGTTTGGTAATTCTCTGTGTTTTTGGTGCATTGGTCATATGCTAGAGAACTTCATGATAGTGCAATAATATAGATTGGAGTTCAGCATGGGATGATCATTTGCAGGTGCTCATGGATACATGGAGAACAAGGTGAGGTTGGAATTCTCTTGAGATGAGAAAGGTGTTGTTGATGGTTAACTCTTGATGACTTATTCGATAGAAGAATCTGTTGTGCATTTTTAGCACACAGCCAGCTATAGCGAGGGACCTCTTTAAGCTTAGGTTTTGGGGTTAAGCCCTTTCTTTTGAATTTGGTCTTGCCTAGGCATGTGTTTAAATTGTTTATTTTGAATTCCTAAGTGTTTTCCCTATGTTATTCCTTGAAAATCGTGAGTTCTGGATGAATTTCGGGCTTTTGCTCGGATTCGAGATTACCATGTAATTGATTTTCGGATCCTGCTTGGATTCCGGCTGGACCCTTGTCGTTCGGGGATTTTGGGTCTTCGCGGATTTCTACATGAGATGGATTTTCCCGGATTCCACCCTGTCGTCGGCTTCCTGGGTTTTCTGATTGACCTATTGATTGCATTAATGGCTTCGTACGTGCTCTGAGAAATGTATTTAACTTGCTTCTGAGATCTTTTGCGCCATTATGTTCACTATTTTCCATCATTTGAGCTGAGAAGTGCTTTCTTGCAAGTATTTGGTTGGGATTTTGGGGATATTTAGCTTTGACTTGATTGATTTGGTGGTGATTTCTTCTGCGTTATCGTCTGTGTTCATTGTGGACACCCTTGAGCTTCGCGTTTGCTACTTCTGAGACCAATTCCTGCTTTATAATGGTATGTGTTTGATTGCTCTGCTTTGAATTGAATTATGAATGGGCTTGGGAGATTTGAATTCCTATGTATTTGTTTATTTCGTGTTAGGGATTGTTCGGTATTGCATCCTTTGTCATCTCCCAGGCGAGTTTTGAGTTCATGTGTCCATCTGCATTTTAATGAATCTTGCCTAAGAGTAATTAGTAAACCCTAGTGATGACTCAACAGTGAAACAACTAAATTATGATCTTTCCTATGTGCTAATGGTAGATGAATCGGGTTCGGACCTAGGGCAGTTCCATATCAGGTGATTTCATCTTAGGATTGACCTAGAATGCGAAGAAAATTCATGAGAGGTCCGTCCCTGACTTGCCCTAAGTTAAACTTTTCAAAATCCATAGTCGTGGCTCAGCGTCGCAGTCTGGGATAATCCATCCCTTCCAACTTTTATTCGTTGTGATCTTCCATAATTCCGCTGAGATATCATATCGACCACCTTGAGGTTCGCCGAAGTGGTCTTCCTAGGTTCATGTTGAATCGCCGTGATGCTATCGTTTTCACACCAATGAAATCTTGTATGCATATTGGTCGGCGAGACCTTTACTTTCACCGAGATCTCACCCCATGAGGAGATGTCTCATCAACATGCTTGCTCATACTCGCTTTCGGCAAGACAAACCTCATTGCCAAGAGCTCATAGCGGGCTCCTTTTTTCTTGCCGATCTTCCGTAAGTTCGCTAAGACCTCCCCCTTTCGGCGAGACCTTTCGTCGAACGTATCCTGCTCTTGTTGAGTAACCTTCTGTCAGGGAGACATTCGTGCTTCACTGAGACCTTACCACAAGCTCCCTACTCTTGCTGAAATCTTCGCTTTCGGCGAGACTCCTAATGATCACCAGGACTTCATAGCAAAACTTTTCTCTTGGCGAGCCTTGATCTTCCGTCGGGGTGATTTCTCAATGTCGGCAAGAGGTTATGCTGATGGAACTCTCCATCGGCAAGACATAACGTGGTCACTGGGACCTCTAGCCGAACTCAAGCATTACACTGAAACCACTGAGCCCTAGCGAAACCTATCCTAATGACTTCTTTCAGCAAGACTCCCGAGAGTCGCCCAGACTTCTCGGCGAAATGATTAACTCTTGTTGAAACCTTCGTTCCGGGAATCTCCATTGGTCCAAAATTGTGCCTAGATCGCGGATTTCTGTCAAGTCTGAATTTCTTGGAAATTCGTCATTTCCCTGATTTTTCGAAGTCTCCTATCTAACTCGTTCTTCACGGAAATCCGTCCCTCACGGATTTCCCCGAAATTTGGTGAAATGTAAAGGAATATGAAATAATTGGATTCGTTTATAATTTGTGATGCATTTGATGATTATTCCATGCCACACTTGGATCTCTCATGTGATTTATTGATTAAAAATGATCAGGTTTGATGGTTAAATAGGTGTTTCTTGGTTTTTTCATTGGAATCCAATCGGTCTGGAATTTCCCGAAATTCCTCTCTGGCTCAGATTCTGCGGATGGTCTTGAAACCCAAAATTTGTTGTGGTCATTTTATATGAATTTTAATAACACCTTGACTATGTGAGGTGCATTCTAATGGTGTTATGATGGATTAACCTTGCTCTCATGTGGTTCTTACTATGATTTTCATGTTGAGTGCAAGCTGAATCAAGCAAAGTAGTAGTTGCTTCTTCATTGACTGATGCAGAGAGGGTTAAGCTAGACATCAAGAGCAAGGTCCCTGAGAGTAAGATCACTTCTGTCTGGTCAGAAGTCACTTATACGAATGTTGGCCTCTGGGACTACTAGGAATTTAAAGAAAGAATGGCAGCTGAAGATCTTCCTTTGG
>VDFB02200547.1:0-12576 GCA_007258455.2 Sequoia sempervirens
GAAGGAATGCAAAAAATGTAGCAAGAGTTCTTCATTACAAAATATAGTTTCTCTTTTTGAGTCTGTGTGAAGATAATGGAAAATACTACAAAATTTTGGCTCAAAATCGCCAATGGCAGCCCAAATGAGACCAAACAAACACAGATGAAAATATACTCAAGAATCAGACAAAGAATACATGTAAAGGCCACAACTTTAAATGGTTTCTTATCTTCCAAGACTTGAGAGAGAAGCCAGGAGAAGCATGAAAATAACTTACCACAAATTGTAGAGAAGAGGTGACCAAATTGGAGGAGAAATCTGAGGAAAACATCTGCATTTCAAGTTGAAACCCTAGCTTTCATGGTGGCGGCACTTCTCCCAAGTAGAGCCTTCTTCCAAGAAGTCACAAGTGCGAATGAAGTGGATTAGGGTTTTCTTTCAAAGTTTTGTCTATCATTTCAAATGCCCTAATTCGACCCTTTGAAGAATTATGCATAAGTTTAAAAGTATTAAGTTGATTTTAATACTTTATGTGTTGGGTTTATTTACTAGGTCGAGCCTTATGGGGAGGTTTTCACATCATGTTTTCCCTAAGTTTTTAGGCTTGTCCATTAGAGTTATGACTTAGGGATTTAGGGTTTTTATGTCAATAATGGCCTAGCTAAAATGGATGATAGTGGAGACCTTATATTTTAATTGATTTAGAGGGGGATCAATTAAAATTAAATTTGAAGACTTTGTTATGAATTAGGGTTTTATTTTTTAAGGAGTATGTCTTAGGTATTTTTATTTTTTTAATTGTCTTTTAAAGAAAAATAATTAAATGTGTGATAGAAGGGCATATTATTTTTATGATTTTTATAAGGAAAAAGTCAAGTTGTATTGGAGAAATAAGGATGATGTTCTATAAAATAATTGCAAAATAAAACAATTATAAAATCTGCAAACCTTGTAAAGCAGAATCGTAAAGCAATCTCTTATAAATTGTTTTATGATTTCTTGCTATTTTTAGCAAATTTTTGTTGAATTTTTCTCTTGGTCGGATTTGAGTCTTATCTTGGAGAGATAAGGTGTTTTTCTGGCTGTTAAAGCAGATTCAGCCTATTTTTAGAGGCTTGACAATTTGATCATAAAAGCAATATGTTTTTTTCTACTTTTATGTAGTTTTTGAGACAGTTTGAAGCTTTTTTCTTTGAGCTTCTTTGTGAGCTCGGATTAGGGTTTCTTGAGAGATATATTTTGAAGAGACTTAGTCTTCTTGGGGCCCTTCTTAGTTTAGATGCTAGTTCCTACTCATATGCATTTTTGAGCTTGTGAACCTTTTGTACTCAGTTTTGGCAGATTGAAACTCTTTCAGTTTCAGTAATACAACAGATTTCTCCTTCTTATCTTTTGTCTTAGATTTTGTAATGGCAATTTGATGTAATTGCATTTCCAAATAAAAATCCTTTTATGTCTTGTTGTTATAAGGTTATGTTTCAGAATTACATGTTTCAAGTTGTATGTTGTATTTTATTTTCCAGATCTTCACACAAATCACTAATGAGATATGTGTCAATAAGATTGTGAGAATTATTGTAATAAGAAGCTATTATGAGTGGTTAGGTCTGGGTTTTCATAAATTTGGTGAATCATTAGTTAGTTTCAAATTTATTTTCAGTTCATCTTCTATCCCTTTTCCCTTGGAGTTTTAGAATAGGATTTATCATTTGGAGAACCAGCTCACTTTGAAGATTCCTCTTTCGCGCAGATCACCCACATCTGAAAGAGGTTTCCATGTTTCAGTAGTTTGTTGAATATTGCATTCAGCAGGGTGCAAAACTATTGATAACAATTACATGATCAGAACTCACACAAATTTAATCATTCTACAAGTTGTGTACAATTATTCTATAATTTGTTAGGCATATTTATTGCTAAGTGTAGTCAAATTTATAGTAAATGTGCAGGAATGAATTTGTAGTTTCCCATTTATTGGTAGCTGGAAACAACTGTACAAGAAGGATACAAGATGTTACACATCTCAGTCATTCATGTCATTGAAACACATTAAACACAATGTCTATGATTTATCCTTTCCATTCATTGTTGTTTTGTGGATTCCATTCAACAATCACACAAGTTCGCACTCACACATATTAATCGTGCAGTTGATAGACTCCATTATTGCATGGTTTGGCAAGTACATATTCTTCTCTTATCCAGATGTTTTTCTTAGGTCTTGAGCATCAAACAAGGGAGGCAACTGGTACCACTGCATGCGATTGTTGTTTGATTTTCCCAACATTAAGTGATTGTAGAGAATCCCCATTTTAGGTAAGTGGATGTTCACTTTGACCTTGCTTGTGACTACATAATAGAATGGGTGTTCTTGTTCTCAATCTCTCTATTACGACAATGGCCAATTATATTTATCATGCAAGATGGTATAGAATTAGGATAATATCAATTTGATCTACATTAGAAAGATGAAATCATTGTTGGGTGAATGTGGATTCTTAGTGCATTATCACATTTTCTATAGTTAGTAGATGAGTTCACTCATGAAAGACTACATGGAGTTTACTATTAAGGTACTAATTGTTAAATAAGACCCCTACATTTACATCAAAGCAAACCAAAAAAGGACCTGAACGTGTATATGAGGCCCAAGATCTGCTATTCAAATGCCAAAAGTAGACTCAAGACTATAAGAATTCCTTTGACATAAAATTGGATTACAATAGTGGATCTAACACGAGTTGAATATTTATGAGGACACTTTTTTTTACAGTTTTGATAAACGAGGTAATAATTGTATTCAAAGTTTAGATGGTTTCGAATGTATTGCCACCTACATATCAATGTAATCGCTACATTGCATGTGGAATAAGCAAAAATGGTTAAATCCCAGGGAATGATGGTGGGAACAAACTTGAAAGGGGAGCAACTCAACTCTATTTGTCCAGTTGGGATTACTTTGTTTGATTTGAATAATTATACTATGGTTTGAATGGTTCTACCATTAAAACCAGACCTGGACATACTAACTCTACTTGACTAGTTAATAAAGGTCATTATCAGATAGGGGAGAGACTAGTGGATTTGCATATTCCATGATAGGAGCTATGATAGGGTTGTATTCCCCCATCTCAAGCTACAAGTAGGCTATTCATTCCATTTTCTACACCGAACAATCTGCAAGCACTGAACACCACTTTGCTAACACTAAAGGTAAGCACCAACACCAAAGATTAGTGCTTATTACTAGCTCCCCCATTCCTTCGATTGAGCAGGAGATAAATTTATATGCTAACTAACCTCCTATAGTCATATAAAACTCTAAAAATTGAACTAAAAATTATCAACTAATTTATAATATATATTTTATATAATATAAATTATATATATGACAACATTTTATAATAAAAATGACTAAATATAAATATAAAATTATTATAATCAATAATTAATATTGCCCTATCTATATCTCTCCCTCCCTCTTCGTCTCTATATATTGAACTATCTATCTCCCCTCATCTTCTTCTTTCTCTCTCCCTTTCACCCCCTCTCTCTCTACCTACCTATCTCTATCCCTCTCTCCCCTCTCTTCTCTATCTCTCCCTCTACCTATTTATCTCCCTCCCTCTATCTATCTCTCCCCATCCCTCACTCCCTCACTCCCTCCCTATCCACCTATCTCTTTATCTCTACTTCTCTCTCCCTTTCTTTTCCCATATATCTCTATCTCTCTCTGTCTTCCCATCTCTCCCTATTTCTCTCTCCCTCTCGCCCCCTCTATATCTCTTTATATATCTATCTCTCTATCACTCTATCTCACCATATATATATATATATATATATTCTCTATCTCTCCCTCTCCCTCTTACTCTATATCTCTCTTTTCCTTTATGTCTTCCTCTACCTCTATCTCTCGATCTATTTTTCTCCCTCTTCCTCTCCCATTTTATCATCATCTTTACCTCTATTTTCTCTCTCACCCTCTATCTCTGAACATCTCCCTCTCTATCTATCCATCTCTCTCTCTTCGTCTCTCTCTCCCTCTTCCTAGACCTATATATATATATATATCTACATATTTCTTCTTCCATCTCTCCCTCTATCTATTGTTAGGGTTAGAGATGGCAGATATCTAACAATTAAATGCAAATTTTAATTACTAAATAGAGAAACTAAAACACATAGATAATTTAATGTGGTTCACCCAATCCAGACTACATCCACCAAACCGCAGCCATCCAATACTTTTATTATCCAGTGTAAAACCTATTACAATCTTGCGAATAATTTTGTTTTTTCATCATACTGAAATACCCATTCGAACCCCTTTTGTCAAGCTTAGAAGCTTCCAGATTTTTAGGTTCTACAAAATCGGATTTTTCCTTTTTCATTGATTTTTCCCTTTTTCGGTGATCACGCAAAAAAGTAGGAGGAAAATTTTTCTCGGGGGCTGCTGCCCTCGAACCCCCACCTAGGGCCCGGCCCGGCCCCGGACCTCGACAAGGATAGGGGCCGGGGTGTATAGTATACTATGGGCTATACAATATAGCATGATCAGTTGCCACATACCAACATCTATATCTTGTTATCTCTCAATCTCTCTACTTCTATATCTCTCCCTCTACCTCTCTTTATGTATCACTTCCTATATCTATATTTATCTTTCTATCTCTCCCTCTCTCATTCTCTCTCTCTCACACTTTCTATATACTTATCTCTTTCATCTCTATCTATACCTTTCTTCTCTCTCTTTATCTCTCCCTCTCCTCTCTGTATCCATCTCCATCTCCATCTCCAACTCTCTCTCCGTCTCTAACATAACATGAGTTTGTTGGTAATGGATTCGGATTATCTCCTTGATTTAGAGGTTTTTCTTTAGTCTTGTTTGGATCTTGTAAGTGTGATTTGAAGCTATCACTTCTTCATTGAGATCTATGTTGCACAAACAACATCATTTGATAAATGACCTACCAATTGGCCTCATGTAGTGCATAATTGTATACAAAAAAAATAGACCAAAATTTTCCCTAATTGACCTTCCACACCTCTTCGTTGTATCCATTACACACCAAGGTGTGATTGGTAGTATTAATTTGTATGAACTCTCTAGATTTAAATATTCTTGTAAATTTATATTTTAAATAAATTATCAGTTTTTTCTATCAATTATATGGACTAATTTTTATTAAAAAATATTTTTGCATACCAATTTCTCTACAAATCTCTCCAACATTCTTAATTTACATTTACACTTCATTATAATTTTATTGATTAATTGAAATTCATATAAAAATAAATTAATTAATTAATTAATTAAATGTACATCTAAATCATAATTATTGATTAATTGAAATTCATAAAAAATACAAATTCTAGATTTCAATTAATTAATAAAAAAAAAGTCAAAATGTACATCTAGAATACTACACAAACGTTGCCATCATCTTCCACTCTACTTTTCAGACTTCTCTCAACTAGGTACTTCTCCCTCGCCATCTGGAAAAGCAGATTATTTCATTTGCGTTTGTACTATCAGACATGACGATGGGATTGAAGGAGCGCTTGAATCGTCAAGGTCGGTTCATCTTTTTCCCCCTCTTGTTTACTTTTGTGTTGCCCGCACTTACATTCAATGATTTCGAACATCAGAAGCAGATTGACGCACAAGCTTTGCTCCAGTTTAAAATGTCTGTGAAAATAGATCCAACTTTTTCTCTATCTAATTGGGTAGCCGGAACACATGTTTGCAATTGGACTGGAATAACCTGTGATGACAAAGAACGGGTTGTGACTGTGGTTTTAAAAAATAAGGCACTGAATGGCCAGATTCCCCCTCATATGGGCAACATGTCCTTCCTTAAAACTCTCGACCTCTCTAATAATTATTTGTCTGGCCCCATTCCCGCAGAGCTGAGTTCCTTGCACAACTTGGAAAGACTCACGCTCGGTACAAATAATTTGACAGGTGTCATCCCACCAGAGTTGGTAAATTGCTCTGCGCTCAAAACCATCCATCTTGGTACGAACCTTCTAACTGGACGTATCTCCTCTAAACTCGGCGCTCTCAGGGATTTAAGAGCATTGAACCTGGAACGTTGGAACTCTGGGGAGGGCCTGCAGTCTGGTGGCAGGTGCATGCCTCAGGAGGGACATGGGACAGGAGGCAGGCCTCCTGGGGTGGGACTGGGATTTCCAGCAGGCTCAGGCAGAGTAGACTCTGAATCATGGGAACTGTTTCGGCTCATTGTGCAGGCAACAGTGGGATGGGGCAGGGGTGAGGATCGGATCAGATCCGTTCCAGGATCAGACGTCGAATATCGGATCTTTCAGTCGATCAGTCAGATCTCAATCAAATCGAACTTTCCCTTAAAGGCATCTGTTTTGGATATTCTTACCAAGTGCTCCAATCTCAGAGATCTATTTCTCTCTCAAAACCATTTCAGTGGCACTTTGTCAAGGGGCATAGGAAAACTCTCTCCCGACTTATCAAAACTGGAGTTTAGTAGCAACAATATAACTGGCTATATACCGGAAGAAATTGGCAACCTTACTGGGTTGACCATTCTTTCTCTCGGTAATAACAATGTAATTGGCAGAATTCCGAAAGCACTAAGCCGTCTGAAGAATCTACAATTGTTGTACTTGAGCTTCAACAAATTGCAAGGCAACATTCCACCAGAGTTTAGCAAGCTGGTAAATTTAGAATATCTATGGCTTCAGCTAAATAGTCTTTCTGGAGAAATTCCTTCACAGATCGGCAGTCTACAACAACTGAGGAAACTGGACCTCAGTTGTAATGAGCTAACAGGAAGGATACCAGATGCCATTGGACAATGTTTTCATCTGGAGATGATTGACCTTTCACACAACAGCCTAATCGGAAATATCCCTGTGGAGATCTCAAGCTTCCATTCACTGGCCTTCTACCTCAATTTTTCACACAATTCATTGACGGGAAGCTTGCCTTCACTGGGAGTAATGCAACTTATTCAAGCCATAGATATCTCTGCTAATAAACTCTCAGGATTCATCCCTGGAGATATTGGCAGTTGCGCGGGACTCCAATACCTGAACCTTACCAAAAGCAAATTGAATGGAATGGTGCCAACGTCAATAGGACAGTTGAAAAGCCTTGAGGTCATTGACTTGTCCTTCAATAAATTATCAGGACAAGTGCCACACTCTATTGCAAATCTCACTATGCTCCGCCTTCTGAATTTCTCCTACAACAACTTGAATGGATCAGTTCCCAATGAAGGAGCGTTCATAAATCTAAGCGAAACATCCTTTTTGAGAAATCCTGAACTATGTTCAGCCTCAGGTTGGTTGAATTTACCAAATTGCACAAGCTCTGCCGGGATCCGTTCAAATGGGTTTAACAGGAAGATTGTCATGGTTGTTTCAATTGGCACAATTTTGGCATTGTGTTGCATTTTGGGAGCATTTTACATGTTCTTCAGAAAGACCAAAAGACAACCGTTCACAGATGGTTTATTGGGAAGAGGTTTCATGGAAATATCTAGCCAGGAGCTTCACAGAGCAACGGAAGGATTTAATGCCGCTAATTTGCTAGGGGCGGGTAGCTTCGGGTCAGTTTACAGAGGACTGCTATCTGATAACACATTGGTTGCTGTTAAGGTATTCGATCAGGACTCTCAAAATTCAAATAAGAATTTCTACAAAGAGTGCAGAATACTGAGTAAAATCAGACATCGGAATCTGGTCAAAGTCTTGTCCTGTTGCTCAACACCAGAATTCAGTGCTCTGGTACTCCAGTTCATGCCAAAGGGAAGCCTCGAACAACAGCTGCATCAGGATTGCAGGTTGAGTTTAAAGATGAGATTGAACATTGCACTAGATGTGGCGCACGCGATGGCATATTTACACCATGATTGTTCTCCTCCTGTTGTTCACTGTGACTTGAAACCCTCAAATGTTTTAATGGATGAGAACATGATAGCCCATGTGACTGATTTTGGGATTGCCCGTCTAATGACTTCCACCGATTCTGCAAACAGCGGCACTTCTAGGCTGAAAGGAACAGTAGGCTATCTTGCTCCAGGTAAATTCCTTACCAACATGGAAGTCCAAATGTGTGCTAGATTTTTTTATTTTTATCTTCATCTTTTTCGCTTTATTTGTTATATTATGGATGTGTTGTTAAATTTTTGTAGAATATGGATTGGGGGCACAAGTGACGGCCAAGAGCGATGTCTACAGTTTTGGAGTGCTAATCCTTGAAATGGTGACAAGAAAGAGGCCAACTGATGATATGTTCACTGGAAACGAAACTTTGCCCAGTTGGGTGAGAACAGCGTTTCCTGAAGCACTGGAGAAAGTTTTGGACAGAGAAATGGTACGTGATGACTTGCGTATGGAGGATTCCATTGAATCCACAAAGCAGGGCAGCTGGCTGGCTAGTTTGATTGGAATGGGACTGCAATGCACGAGATACAGTCCAAGCGAAAGACCAACAATGAGAGAGGTGGAGGGCATACTTGAAGGGATAGCGTATGGCACAGCATATGGCAATTTAGAAGGGCGTCCATCAGTGCAGAGTCTATTAACACTAAGCAAAGGATTAGGCCATCCAAATAGCGGCACATCATCTTCATCCACCAATTAAAGGAAAACCAGATATGTTATTGAAGATCCTTAATCAACAATCTCCGCTATAATAGATTTTATTAACGATCATATATATTTCTTTTCGAAGTAGGTGTTGTTTTGGAAACTCTTATATATCCTAGTACTCGTTTATATATTTTTCATAATATATTTCACTATTCTATTTAATTAATTATTGGAATATTTAATTTATCTTTACCACTAGCAATCTTATTTTGTGTAATGGGTATATTGATGATTTTTTTGTTAATTTAGAAAATTTGTATGGACAAAGCTTAATATTTATCATTAAATATAGTAGAATGTAATTGTAAAATGTTTTGAACTAAAAAGAAAAACAATTTGAAGTAAATGTTTGTTTTATGTATTGGAACATAAATGCTTATTAATGATTGTATATGTATTATTTTAATTCTAAAATATAATAATTTTTAAATGTGAATATTAATGAAAATTTAGAAAAAATATTTAATTTTTAGTTTCTTCCTTTGTATAAAGTGCAATGATTATTTTGATAATAGCATATATGTTTTTCTAAAATATAATAGTTTTTTTTTAATTGTAAAATACAATAATTTGGTTTTTTGTTTTTGTTTTTGATCTTTTATAATATGAATGTGAAGCATATTTTGGAAATGTAAAAGAATGTTTGATTCTTTGCTTTCTTTCTTTCATTGTTTTATATTGGGTTCATCAAATGGTTATATCTTTTTCAATAGTCTTGCATCATGTTAATATATTCTTAATCGTTGATGCCTTTATAATATGATTTATACACTTTGAATATTAGTGAAAAATTAGAAACAATATCTAGTTTTTACTTTCTTTCTTTGTATAAAGTGCAATGATTAATTAGATAAGGTAAATTTAGTGTAGTAATTTTTTTTTAATATAATAATAATTATGGTTTGCTTTCTTTCTTTGTATAAAGTGCATTATTTTTTTAAGTATTATTTTTTATTTTTTATTTTTGTTAACCATCATTCTACCACATTCAACATAATAATTATGTTGATTTTTAATTTGCATAGTTTTATTATGATTTTCATTCAAAATTTTGAAATAATATTTTAAAGAATAGATTAGTCCAATCATTTAAGAAACAATAAATTCAAATCAAACAATAAATATTCATAATTATACACGGAATTGTATAAATACATTTTTTTTAATTTTTTATTTTTCATTCAATAAGATAATTCATAATACAAATCTACTTTTTATAGATACTGTTCATCTTTAGAAAAATATCAAATCATATTTGCTTAAACTAATTTTGTTTCTTACATTATATGACCATTTTATTTTATAGTTTGTCAACATATATTGGTGATATTCACCCAGTGATTTTTATACAAGACACGCCACACCATAAAAAAATATGCATTGCTATATAAAGCACATTTATTGTAACTTTAATATCAACACATTTATTATTTTTTTAATAAAATTAAATACATGAATAATAATTAAAACAAATTTGTCATCTTCATGTTTCCTTAAAAGTAATTCCTTCTTTCAAAGATAAACATATATATGGTGTCTTTCATCTTTTCATATCATTGAAATGACAATGGTGGTAATGGTGGTAATTGGGTGATTTAAATCCTATTACATGCTAATATAATTTTAAACTCCACAAATATAAATAGTGGCAATTTGATGATTTTGATCCAAGTCACAATCATAGATAATATTTCTTGTATCTCTAATAGAGTGATATATTGTATCAATCCACAAGTTATGCATTATATGATAAATTGATCAACTAATTTACATAACAAGACTTAATTATAAAATTGATTGTTAAATATATTTTTATGATGACTGTCTTAGATGTCTTAAGACACACTTCTTGATATTAAATTATTTTGAACACATAGATATATCTATACACTAGACTATATTATTCAATTTTAATCTTAATATACTTTTTATGACATATAACTTTTAATTGAATTTACATCTCTAATATTCTATTAACTTCTTATTTATATATATATATATATATATATAGATTCATATTTTATATTGTTTGTAATAACTAGTGTTATGTTCTTATATGTTCTATCATGTAAACACTAGTTTTGAACTGAAACACTACTAACTAGAACATTATCTTTAACTAGTTATTTAATATTCAAAATTATCGTCATTTTCTTTGAATGACCATTACTCGATACCTGTTTTAAATCAACAAATGCATTTTACATCATTTATCCATGTTGTTGCCCCACTTACAAAATTGGAGGAGTCTTTGCCTAATCATAGAGAACGTAAATAATGAGGCGCCAATATTTTAAAATTTGATTCTATTTTGGCCGTCCAAAGCACGGGCAGCAAGAACCTTCCGAGCATTTCTCGACTGTTTAATTCGTGGCAGTGACCGAAAGAAACATGACGTAACTGACATTGAAAAATATGTGTACACATTAAAATGCTTGGAAAAGGCACCAAAAACGTGTACGACTAATTTTAGGTGATTGTGACTCCCTAAAATTTTATGGATGCATGTCAACACTAGCACACGAGAATGAGTCATGAAGTCTACGAGAATGAGTTATTAAGTCTGGGAGTAGTTATGTAGTAATAGTTGTAAGTGTATAAAACTAGTTATTGCACTTTTTGTGTGCAATTGGGTACGCCGAATTTTTGGTTGGAATAGTTATATTGTTTGAAATGGATCAATCTTAGTAAATTTGAAAAATATAATTTGATAATTAATTGCTATATGCGACAAGTGGTCATTGCAAACCTTGAGCTCTTGTTGCATTATTATTTTGAAATGCAACTTTTTTTAATTTGTATTTTTTAAATTTTGGATTATTGTTGCAATAGTAAAGCCATCATCAATAACATGAAACAAGGGCTAGCAAGACCATCCAAACTGACCCAAATCAAGCAACAGGCCAAACTAGCCCAAATCTTCATCTTTGGCAATAACCAACAACTAGAGCAACCACACACCATGGTCAAGCACCACGTAGAGACCAGGAACACGGAAAACAACTATCTCACCAAGCGAAATCACCACAATGCATAGAGAACAAAGGAAACCCTTCGCCTTCACAGAAAACCCCTGCATCTCGAGAAACTATGTATTTTTCGAGAAAGTAGCTCCCAAAATGACTTATGAAAAGAAAAGGCAATACTCAATTTAATATAAGTCACATTTTTCCAATGCAAAAAGAAGTCCTAAATGAAGCAATTTATAAGTGCAAAGAAAAAATCAAATAACTTAGGGATGCAAAGTTATGTGAAATCAGAATGTTACCAGTCTAGACTGTATTGATAATCTAAAATAAAAAAATTTAAGAGAACCAGAATGTACAAAAAACTTAAGCTAAAACTTGAGCATTTTTCTGCCATGGCATTCCTGGCATTCCATGAGACCACATTTATTTGGGGTATTCTGTCAAACAGTTCACGTGCCTTGTCTATGCTTCCACATTTTGTATTCATGTCTACCAGGGCAGTTGCAGCTACAACATCTGATAAAATTTGTTTCCTTTATCCTCTGGTGGATGTCCATACCCCATTCCAAAGCTCCCATTTTGGCACAGTCAGGAAGGATGATGGCAAAGATTGTAGAGTCTGGGTTTACACCTACCCATGACATTCGACTGAAAGTTTTTAAATCCTTTTCAATGAATGCGTTTTGTGCATACCCTGCAATTTTAACATTCAACGAGACCACATTTATCTGAGGTATCCTGTCAAACAGTTCACGTCTCTTGTCTATGCTTCCAAATTTTGCAGACATGTCTACCAGAGCATTTCCAGCAATGATGATGGACGCCCATACCCTGTTACAAAGCTCCCATTTTGGCATAGGCCGTGAGAAGGCATGCAAATGAACTCTGTTCGGCGCGGAAACCTGTTTGTTGCATTTGATAGAAAAGTGAGGGAAACTCTCTTCACCATGTTCAAATTTCTATTTTGTGTTTTTAATGTTCTACTATTTTT
>VDFB02200548.1:0-13935 GCA_007258455.2 Sequoia sempervirens
AGGAATATTTCCATAAATAGTTATGCCAACTCATAAAGAAAACACCTTCACAAACTCATTAAAGAAAACGCCAATAATATCCTCCAAAGCCGCCAGCAATAACTGCCACCACTAATTGCTCCATTTTGCCACTCCAAATTACACTAAAGAAATTTAACAAAGCTACCAATTCTAATGAAAGGAAATATGCCAATTGTAACTGCCAATTCTAAAATATGGAGCTGCCTCGAATGGTGCTGGATGCTCCTGCATCAATTTATCCATTTGATCAGCTTGTAGTCATGGGAACCCTGACAAGCGTGCTTGCTGAGAGTGGACAAAACCTATTGATAAAATTCCTAATGATTTCAAATGCATTATGTTGACCTGTTCGAAATGTACTTACTTAACAATCAGCAAAACAATTATATTGGCGAGAAGAATACACATTAGTTTTTACTATATCAAATGTAAAAGACCATTCTTCTAGTCTCTCTTCAGGCATATCGCAGCATTGAAGGCATCATCTTCTAGCAATTCCATTTGAGTTTTTATCAGCCCCAAAATTTGGTGAAGAATTCTGCCATTAGAGTTTTATTTTGGGGAACGCAAAGCTTTGGTAATGTGCTTTTGAATTATTCACTAGACAAAATCCTACAAGGTTCTTTTGCCTCCGCTACAGTGTTTGATATTTTTGAACATGTCACTGAAGGCAATGGATTAGAAAATGGCATGTGTCATGATAGATAAATATTTCAAAACTTAAGACAAAAGATACATAAGCAATTCAAAATCAGTAGGCCTCTCTATAACACAATATAAAAACCACCTCCATAACCCATAGATTGCTTTGTTCACATGCCAGAATAAAACCAGACCAAGATTGTGGGCATTCGCAAAGCGTAAAAAAATTGCAGACAGCACAAATTGAGAAACAGCTGAAAACAGAGCCGTCACCATTGACCTGAAACTTTATTTATTTTGTGAAGAAATTACTAAAGATTTACTCCGGTATTAAGTAGAATAACGAGGCTTGCAGGATTCAAGCTCACCCCATGAATTTATTTCATTTGGTCTTACAGCAGTTACTGAACTTTAATTCAGGGATAAGCAGGCATAAACATTAGGAAATTATGCTGTTTTTTAAAAATATATCGAAAATCACTCTGAGAAATAAGATCAAATAAATTGTTCCATCAAGCTTGGCTACCAATTCATAATGACCCAATTGAAGATCACAATGATAAAACTTTCCTAAACTACCTAAATTACATGCTGACTTAACCCATGTCAAACTCAATTCATGAACATGAAAAAAAGGAGTAAAATGATAAGCATGGACAAGGCACTAAATTGGAAGAATAGGATGAAAAGTCAAGGACTATGAAAACATCCCAAGCCAATAGGTGAAGATGATGCAAAAGTGCATAGAAAACAATTGCCGGCAAGGATGAATAAGTAAGTACTACAAGCAATCAGATATGCAAGATAGGTAAAAAAAATCATGTGAAGCAATAAGATGGCAAGATGGGCAAAAGGAAACGTGGAAAGCGACAAAAGGCACTGCAAATTTTTTAAGTTCATTGCAATACAAAACAAAAATATTTGAACTTCAATGAAAGTTTTAATTAATGTAATAAAATGGGGAAGGGAAAAGCCTATCGAAATTAAATTTCATGATATACAAATCCCACTCCCTGGCACAGACTATATATATACACTAAGGTGGGAGGCTATATTCTGAGGCAGACCTACCTTGGAATGAAGATGAGATATCCCCATCCCAGATATTTTGACAGCTTAATGTCCAAAGCATCTCATTTATGGGATTTAATTTGGTACTTCTAGGATGCAGTTAGCAGACATCTGACTTGGAATGTCTAGAACAGAAGGATGAAAAAAAAATAGATAGGATTCTAGGATGGAAGGGTGTCTATTAAATTCAATTCTGGAGATTGCAGAAACTAGGCAGAATATCTCGGAAGTAGAGGGCTCCAATGTTTGTCACTACTGCTGAAGTACAGAGGACAATGAGGTATTGAAGAGATCATGGAGGGATGCAGCTATAGTTCAGCACATATGTCAAGACTAGGTCATACTCCTGGAAATCCTTCTTCAAACAATAGAAAACTCTTGTAATAAACAGTGTGACATCTTGAGATGCACTGAATGAAATTGAGAGTTACCAAGGAAACTAAAGCTCTGAGCTTTCCATTAAGTTTCTACACTCCTGCTCAAGTTGGTCCACATCACAGATTTTGTACGGGAAGGGCCTTCAGAAGGGAATTACTTTTCTGTAGTTAGCATCACAAGGGTGGACCTTCATGCAAGAAAGGCTTTAAGGTTTAAGAAAACATATAGGGCTTGCTAATCTAGGTTATATGCAAAATAGATGGCCATTTGCTGGTTTGCCACGAGGAAGCCTCTGCCATTTAGCTCTTGTAGAAATTGGGTTGGCTCATGGCTTGAATTTTTTGTTCCTTGATCAACTTGAGGGGAAGTGTGAGCTAGATGAATTCAGAAATAATTTCAAAAGCTGCCCTCTAATTGGTCACTTGAAAAATATAGGACAGGAATTCAGCACCTTCCTTAAGCATTTTCTGAAGGAAGAAGAAAACAATACACCGTTTTGCTAAAATTGAAGTGATTATCTCTGCAATGATCAATGCCAGAGGTTGGCAAGGTAAGCAGGTTTAAACCTGTGAGGAAAATGTTAACAACATTCCTCCCCATATGATTGCGGGACCTACACAAGGAAATATGCTTTTTTTCTTCTGCAAATTATCAATATTTTTATATATGTTAAATATTAAAAATTTTATCCTAGCCAAGTTTACTAGCTTTAATTGAAGACCTGCATTAAATTGCCAGAGAAACTTGACAAGTTTCTGCTGTCAGAGGCCCCAGTTCAGAAGCAATTGAAATCTCATATTTTGTACTAAACGAGAAAAAAAATTATTTGGCTTGAATTAATCTATGGGATTGACTCCCATTCTATCCTAATACTCCCTGGTTCACAAGAGTTTTGGCATTTGTTCGTTCTGAAGAAGTTTCGCTATCTGATTACTCCATCTCAACCTTCTATGTTTACTCTCCATCAGCCTTCCAAGCTTTGAAAGTGCTTCAACTTGTGAAGGCCACCGTTATCCATTACAGAACAGTTGCAACATAAAATAACTTCTCTTGGCGTCGAAAAAGCAACCTTTTTCTACTGACACGGCTAATTGCGTGAAGGTGGAAGCTTATCTGGGCCCAGAGTTAGGGTGCAGTAACATTCCCAAAAAATTGGGTTTTAGTGAGTCTGTTCACATCAACCCTGAGTTATAGGAACACCCGCGGATTTGGCCAGCAGGGAGTGAGTCTGATCATACTATGCTTAGAGTATTATTGCTTTTAAGATCAACAAGGTTTCAGCAACATAATGTGGAAAATGAAGGATGAACCACTTCAATTCCAAATCCCAGGTCATTGTTCAAAGAGGTCTGCAACACACGAGAACCCATAGAGGTTTTGCATTAGATAAAAGCCCATTCAGCAACAGGCATGTCTGATGGCTGGAGACACGCCTTGCAGTATATACGAAATTCTGGTTCTTGAATTTCTTTAGATCTTTTATGACAATGATAACAGCACAAATAATTATCTTCCTTCTTCATCATTATCATTGATGAGAATGCCCTTATGAACTGCACGGGAGCAGCGGCTAAAGCTGACAGACTATAGTGAAAGAACCTTCTCAGCGCAAGGGCAAGTGTGGCTATGATGAAGTTGAATGACATTAACCATGTCACTCCAACAATACCTTCTGTTATGACTTCTACCCACACGTGATCCATTCTCAGATCAAATGATATCAATTGCACAATAATTGTATAAAATACAGTATACACTGTATAGATCTGGAAAAAAGGAAACAAACATATTAAGTTGAAAACAAGACTGTCTTTTCAAGAAACTCCAATATGCTCTCTTCTTCACTAACCTGGCCCAAAAAAGCTAGGGGAGAGCCCAGTAGTCGTGCACCTAACCCAGCCTACAATTATCACCATTCGAAATTTCAAAATCCTTCTCCAATTTTCTGACGAACTGCTGATTCTGTGCGGCTTTATAGCCCAGGTTTCAGTGCCACATGTCAAATATGATGCCACGTCATATCGTTTGTCGAGTGTCCGAAAAAGAACTAAAAATAAGTGAGACCAATTACCGTGCATTACACATGTGGTGGATTGACTGACGATGTGGTCGCGTGATTGAGTTAACTTTTAGATGTGTCACATTTTGTTTAATTATGGATAGTCCAAATCACAACTGTGGGCGTTATATAGCATTGGCTAGGTATTGTATTTTCTGATTGGAGTCATGGCAACTATTGGACCCCATGACTATTGGGCCCTCTCTCCCCAAACAGCCATAAAGACATTTTACACATATCTGATTTGTCATCCTATATATTTTTTAAAGTAAAACCGTGATTCAATAGTTGTAATTCTACAACAATTCCTCTCATATCAAGTGTCTCAAAATTAACTCTATCTATAAGCTCATCAGGCCCCCTAAATATAGATTCTACAGTTTCGTAATTTCTTACATTATCTAGACTCTATTAAATATATATTTCATATTTTATTAATCTCTTAAAATACTTTCAATCGCTATCAGTATACTTTGCTCAGAAATCTATAACCTTATCACTTAGAAAATCAAATGTACAAATTATTTGTTTAAAATATTATTTTAAAAAATTATTTACTAAGAAAATGATTATCTGGGAAAAAAATCTTTTAAAAGGAAAATGTTAAAAGATTATTTTAGAAAAAGAAAATCATGTTAGAGATTTTCTTGGAGAAATTATTTGTTTATTTATTTTTAACAATTATTGTCTTTAATGTATGTCTTTTGGGGTGGGGTTAGAAATTTTCCCCATCACTTGTCAATCATTTGAAATTTTTAGATTCCCATCATTTTTTTCATTTTATATTTATATATTCTTAAATTGAATATGCAAAATAATATAATCCATAAACCATCAATTTAAGCTTTTTAGTTTAAGCTAGGCTATACTAGTATAGATATTTTCAATACATTTATTTAAAATATAAAAAATACAGATATCAATTTGAAGTTATTTTATTCACTTAAAAGTTATTTTATTTACTTAAAAAAACATTTAATTTATTTTGGAACTATTTTATTCACATAAAAATTTATTTTATTTTATTTTGAAACTATTGTATTTACTATACACATGGAGACATAAATTTTATGTCTTGTTTATTTTGAAAATATTATAATTATTATATATTAATATTTTGACATGTAAATAAGTACAAATTTAAAATAAAAGACAGTAGTTTTTGTTAACATATTCACATTAGACTCTACCCTTTATTACCATTAGAGAATACTTCTAGACATTAAAAATTCACGGAACCACTCCTCCCATCTAAAAAATAAAAAATCATGAAACCAAGGCTTTAAAATCATCTTAAAATAATATATTTTCTAATCTAGTGACACCTTACTTCACCCTATTGAGAATTTTCTCACCCACTTACCTAAACTTTTGTTGCCACATATTATTTATCTATAATTTTTTTAAAAATTAATAATTTCTTAAATTTACCTATGGAAATGTAACTGTAACATGAGCAAGATAAAATTTTGAAGCAAAATCATGAGCTCATCAGATAAAATTTTGAAGCTTTCCGTTATTTAAAAAATCCATGAGTCTCTATATTAATTTACATAGATCACGGGACCGCGGCCTAAGATTAGAACATGGAAAACAAAATAGCGATGCCGACGCACAAAATACTACGGATATCACTCCGAAATTTGGGATCCATCAGTTCAGAAAGCGTACAACCGTAAAAAAAATTGTAGGAAAAAAACTTTCTAACGCTCGCCTTACTGGGCAGTACCTACAAACCGCGAAGCCATGCCCTTGTGCCAGCCTGCTCTCAAGTGTCTCCATAAATTATAAAATTTAAACAATAGAAGAGCAGTCCCTGGAATCCGTAGAATCGATAAATAAGCTACCTCGAGCAGCCCCAATCTGTGTAGTTTTGCAGGTTTGTGTTAGGGTTTACTTCATTTGCATGCAAGACATAGGCAATAATATTGATTACACAGCTTCCACGTTTTTTTGTATATCTTGGATTCGTATAAGTACGGGACACTTTTTATACAATATTGGATGTAATAACTTTTTTTTTTTTTTAAAATTATCTTCCATGAAAAGGTACCTTATAGCTATAACGGAACAATACACTAATCCCAGTGAAGCATTTCAATTCTCATCATTTAGATTTGCATTTCTGCATGCGTTTAAAACTCAAACAAATCTTACACTCTGCAAGAATTTTCGGAGTGCTTATTAAGAAAGGAATTCAGAGCATTTTTAAACAGTTGGGCCACTCGTCGTCAAACTTATCTTCTTCCACTGATCCATACACAGACAGGGGAAAAGATGGCGGAGCAACAACCTCAAATGTTTCATCTGAAAAAGGGCGATCTGCATTTGACAGTCACCAATTTGGGCTGCACAATCACCTCTTTACAAGTTCCAGATGCACAAGGTACTGGGCACCCACCTAACTGTATTTCTGCCCTTCCTGATATCTACCTCATGTTCGTGAATACTTTCTAAGAATTTTCTAGGTTAGATCAATTAACGGAACTGAGGCCTTGAAACACAATTTATTCGAATTTGATATACGCTTGCAATCAGTAACTTTATCTTCAACTTGTACCATTTGGTTTTGGGTGTGTTCACTTCGCTTATGATCTATGGACAAGATTTGCAGGTTGTCTGCAATGTTTGGATTGTGGGTCCTTGTAATTCACTGTATTAGTTTTATAGTCTGCTCGTATGATTTTAGATTCTTTTTTTGAAGGAAGAGTTTTGTAAAATTCATCGTTTTTTAGTTCTTAAGTTATAAGAAATGATAGATGGGTTCCATATCAATTGTTAAGTTCAGTTTCTATCATGCATTAATTTCATGGGTTGTTTGTCGGATTATCTTGGGATCTTTTGTTTTTTTTCATAGTCAGTCTTAAGTGAGGGTATAGACCTCCTTTCGACTCTTATCAGGTATGCTTGGATTGCTCCTTTAAGAGGGTATGAACTCTGATGTAGGGGTGGTTAAGTGTTAAAATTAACTAACACAAATTTCTCCTACAGGTCAGAGTGCAAAGGGAAGTTTGGACTTAAACTACTGTAATCTCATTAACCAACCTACTAACTGCACTGTATTCTATGCTATTTCGGAAGATATGGACAGCCATAAAACATCTTATTATGCATTCAAGCACCTTTGAAAATTCACCATTGAGAAATTATACTATAAGGCTTACATAAAAAATGTCATAGGAGAAGTTTAATTTAGTAAACCTCAGCTCTGAATTTCTTCCTGTAAGATGACTTTAAATTCAAATCTGAACCACACCCAACCATAATAAGAAAACTCCCAAAAATAATCCTGATTTTGAAATGGAGATCTGCAACCTCTATTTTTCCACATAGTTTCTTAGTGCAAATCCCTCTGCTCAACTAGAAAAACTCTACTATATCTTGTGGCAGATGCTGCACTCCCAGTTAATACTCCATATCCAGAGGAATTAGAGTGTCATAGAATGTTCTCTGCTGATTCAGATACCAGATCACCTTTTTTAACTGATTTTGCCCCTTTCTTCTCAAAAAACAATGATTTATTGTCTTTCATGTCTGCAGATATGCACAACTACAGGTAGTGGAGGATTAACAAGCTTCTCTAAATTAACTTTTTGACAAAATATAAATACCTGATGCAGAACAACAAACACAAATAATGTTTAGAAATAAAAACTTTGTTATTATTTTCTTTTTCTGTCTTTTTTTTTTCTCGGGTAAAGCGGATCTCTATAAAACCAAGGATGCTCCTGCATCAGCTACCCATAATCATTACACCGTTTCCTCATCATTGTTCTGCTGGAGTAACTCGTAGATGGGTTCCATGGTCTTTTTTGGTTCAGTTTGGGTTCTGTTGGTGTGCGTTTTATCATTCACCCAACACTTTAGAATAAAAAGTCCAAAGACACTTTATCCTCTCTTGAAAAACCACCGCATATGCTAAGATTGCGAGAAAATCATATGGCGATTCCAAGGTTTCTTTTGTCAGGTCTTGACGGTGGATAAGCTCAATGGTCGTTGTGATATCCTGGTAATACACAAAGGGACTTACGCTAATAAATCTCTTACAAGCTAGGGCTTAGACTAATTTGACAATAATGCTCTCTTCCTTTTGTTTTGGTTTTGGATTTGGAGTTTCGAAACGAAAGTGCAAAAAGGATGAGGGTTTAGAAGTTCTATGCTAATCCTATGAACTCAAGAGACGGTAAAGACTGGGTGAAACCAAGGACAACACTTTGCTTTGCCACACTGAGGACAACTACACAAAGTGAGTGCAATCTTCCAAGGGTGTGCTTATGATTTTCACGTCATGAATAATTACCATCAAATCAAACAATATTTATTCAAACAGAAGTTAAGCATCCACAATACATGAGCTCAGGCTAACTTTACGCATCGAACAAAAATCATTCATTCGAAGAAAGTATGAGAAAAGTTTCACCAATCTCTACTATCAAATCTTTCATCTATCTAAACATACATTCAAATTAAATTCTACTTTTAAATCTATTCTACGTTCTATACTAAGTCTATTCTATTGTTGAAGGAGATATGGAACCATGCAACCACTTGACAATAACAAGGATTCAAAGCAAATCATGCATAAGAACTTTTATTATCCAAAGTAGCTATATGCAACAATTTCATATCACTCTCTTCACCACGTGAAAATGAGAGAATGAGAGTTTATATAGAGTTTTTGAAAATAAATGAATGGCCGAGATCAATCTAAGATCGATAGCAAAGATTAAAACAACTCAACCCTAACTAGGGTTTCCCAGAATGACATTTAACAACAAATGAGTGAAGAACACATGGCATATGGAGCTATCTTCTTGGAGGCGCATCCTTATCCTCCTAGTTGGCTGTGTATTCGATGAACTTGGACACTATTATGTTGACCTCCTTAATTGTGACATGTGGCAGCATATTGACCTTGTATTCCAACACATCCAAATCATCTGCACTCTCGGCGAAAACACTCTCCCATTTTGATTCCTGGTGCTGGAAGGCATCTCGGATGGACAAGAAGTCTGATGCTTCAGTCAAATTTTGCTTCAGAATCGGTCCTGTGTTGGGGAAGGAGGTCTCCTGGATCTTGAGCTTCAGATTTTCAAGCTGCATATCATTTGCTTGGACAATATCCTTTTCAAGTACATCTGCAGCTACATGTAAGATCTTATTTTGGATTTCTCTCATCTGCTCCTCAACTCTAATACTATTTTCCTTCACCTTCTCCAAGACTTCGCTCCATGCGATCAATGCCCAGTACCAGTTATTGAAATCATATGCAGCACCTACTGCAATAACCTTTCCATCAATTAGTTCCTGCTACGGAACTCCTTTCAGCACTCTGAGGCATGGGACAATTCTATCTCGAATATCTTGAAGGTCTTCCCATGCTTCAGCCATAACTGCAATTCTTGAAAGCAAAGAGGAAGTTTGTCCATGAGCTAATATTAATTTCTCTGCAAATGTAGCTGCTTCTCCATTCTTGCTTACTATCCACTCCTTAGTTTCTTTAGTCGTGACCTTCTCTTCAAAATTTTTGATCGTTTCTTGTGAAGAGTTTAGAAGTGGAGGAACTATTGCGTTGGCTTGATCGAGAGGTTTGGTCAGATGCTAGATGTACTCCTTCAGGCGTTCAATCTCCTTCTTATATTCTTTCTTCTTTGCCACTTCCTTTTCCAACCTCGCCTTGATGGATGTGACTAAATTGTCCAAGTCTTCCACCTCTTGACCCTTTGTTGTTGGGCCCAAGTCGACAGTAGTGATGGCATACTCTTCAGGAGCAATATCTTCTTTCGACTTATCCACCGTTGGCACAACAATTTGTACTGAACGACGGCCAACTTCATCCCTCTGGATGGTGGAAAACATTTTGGCAGGCTTCTTCACAGCAACTATCTCTAACCTGGCCAAAAAATCAGCTGTATCGTCTTCCTCTAGGATCTCTACCGGTACTTTTATTTTTAGTCTTTCCTTTAGCCAATCAGGAATAGTAGGTTGTTCAATGCCTTCTTCTTCCCAAGCATTCTCTACACATGGAATATCCTAGATTCCTTTAAGAGCAGAAATCATTCCCTCTTGAAATTCACCATCCAGAATATCCATTTCATTCTCGGACACGAGTATTTTTGTGCCTGTGGGAGACGGGGGTTCATCATCTGCTGGCAAGATTGGCTCAATATGAACTGGAGAAGGAATCCTTATATCATTCAATGACTTATCAATATTCAATATCTCATTCATATCCCGGACATGGTAGAATGAGGAAGCTTTGATCTTTGCTTCTTCTAAATAGGTTCTTCATCTGCAATCTTCTTTCCTTTCGCCCTTGTAGAGTCATTGACTATTTCCTTCCTTTTCCTCGAATGGGTTCTCTCGATTGTTTCATCACTTTGGGATGCACCTGCATTTGAAGAATAGGATTCCGCTTCTCCCATTAGATTGTAAGTCAAAGTTGCATTCCTTCGTCGCAGCTCTTGTACTTGCTGATCTGCCCACCATTGCGAATATTTGACAACTGGCCTCATCAAGGTGGTCAAATCTGCTAGCTCTAGTTCCGACCATCTTACAAGAGGAAGAGGCCGACTCTCATCAAAGCCTGGTTGAATATACTCTCCATCATCCTCCAGTTCATCAGGCACATGGAAGAGCTTAGTTGTTCTGATCAGGTTCACCGGCAGTCTGGACCACAGTCTTTTCCTGACATCATATTCATCTGCAGCATTGACCCAAAAATCCTCCAGGTCTACCTTATGTTTGTACTTCCTTCCATTCACGGCCCCAATGTGGTGGTGAGGATCGAAGTTAGCTCTGGACCGGTAAGATGTGAAGGGTGCCATTGTATTTCTAACCTGACACTTTCAGCTGCCTGTGCCAATGGACAAGACTCTTGCATATTCCCAATGAAGAACGAAAAGGTGACAACTGCCTTTTGCTTTGTCCTCTGGAGGCCTTGGTATGTCTCCAGTTGTCTAAGAACCTCAAGAAAGACCATTCTATTGGTGGGATAGATCGGAAGTTGGTAAGGACATCCGGTGAATCCTTGAACCCTTATGTATGTGGATCTCAGAAATTGGATAAACCAGGATCCATATTTGCTGATCAGGCTTTTGGCCTCATGAGTAAGTCTTTGGTAAGTTCTTCCTTGCCAATTGAACATTTTCACACCTGAGGTGATTTCGTCAATGAAGTAGTACATCCATGTCTCGAATGGTGCACCTTGAAGGCTGTCCATTACTCTATTCAATAGCAATATAATGTCTCCATATTCCTCCTTGAAGTCAGTCTTTGGCATCTTCTTGATGGAAGGCCTTGGTTTCTCTAACCATGTCTTATTGATGTTGGTTGCACAAAGATCCATCCGATCTTCATAAAGTCTTCTTGCCTCCTCTTTAGTCTTGTATGAAGTTCGGTTATAACTTGGTATGCTGAAAGCCTCTTGGATGGCTAACTCTCCGAGATGAGCTAACACTTTGCCATCACGTGCAACAATCTGCCGCTCTTGTGCATTATAGTGTATGGCACATTCCACCATCAATTCAACACATTCTACAACTGGTGGAAATCTGACTGCTTGGATGATGCCATTCCTCATCATCCCGCGAGCAATTGGTGTCGGTAGGAATCCATCTTGCCCATACATCCTCTTCTTGAAGTCTTTAACATCTACATGTCCAAGGTTAGTGTTGGTGATGTTCTTCCACTTTGAGTTGATTTAGATTCTGGCTGCAGTCCTTTGCTTGCAAACTTCATTGCGGCCTTTCTCGAAGGTTCTCCTCGGGTGGTCATTAACCTACAAGAAACATGACGATATATTAATTTAAAATTTTAATTTTGAGTTTCTTGGACCTTTCTCTTGTAAATTTTACTTTCAGTCTATAGAAAAGTTAAATTCTGCGAAAAAGAAGACTGAAATTAGGAGAATTCAACTAAGTACTTAGCAAATTTTGCTAGAATGAGTAAATACTCAGATTTTAACTTTCGAATTTGTATACTTTTGACTAAAACTCTACTTTGGATTTCGAAAATTTTGTCTTTATCTCAAAAAAGCACGCTATTCTGTGTAAATTCAGTCCTCCAACTCAGAAATTTACTTTGTTCTTTGTCCTCTACTTCGAAAAAAATCACTTAATCTCCAAAAATTTTCTTTCAAAAATTTACTTTCTCTCTGAAAATGTTCCTTCAATTAATATCTTTCACAATCTTCGAGAGAGTTTTACCATCGAACTTGGAGAAGAATGATTTGAAAATGACAAGCTGAACTCTTTATAAAGTTGAAAGGTTCAATCATTTTAGCAAATTCATATTTTTTTTTCTGAGATTCATCAAACCCGGACTTGTTTTATTTTCTCCAAAGTGGCAACTCAATCCTCTTTAAGAGAAAGTTTCTAATTTCTTACCTAGGCACAACCCTTGTGAAATATTTTAGATTTTTCTTCTGATTTTGAAGATTTTGGCTAAGTGTTGGAAATATTAAAATATTGTAAGTGTTAAATTCGATTTTCCAACCTTCTCATTTTTTTCCAACCTTTTAACCATGGCAAAATTTATTTTATTTATGGATTTTCTTGAAATTTGTTTGGCTTTAGGCTCTCCATGCCAAGTTGGAATTCACTTCTCTCCATGCCATGGCCAACTTGGTCATCTTTATGCCATTATCATTTTTCCTTGGATAGGGTGGACTTCACAACCACTTAGCCATTTCTTCATGGGCGGACTTTAAGACTTCTTTTCCATCTTCTCTTTTAGCATGGCGGACTTTATCAATGTTTGGACATTCTCTTTCTTTGCCTAGGGCGGACTTTCTCATGTGTTTTCCATTCTCTTTCTTTGCCATCTTCTCTTTTAGCATGGCGGACTTTATCAATGAGAAATCTATATTGTCACAATAGAAAAGATGCCAGACTAACATATCTATATTAATCCAAACAACTTTGAATGATGATGAGTTGGTGATGCAAACTATAAAAGATGCATACCTCTTGAATGGATGGTACGGCTATTGTTGCAGTAGGTCCATGATCAATCTTGCAAAAAATATTGCAAAAGTGCATACCAAATATCACTATTAAAGACACCTGCATTGCAATATTATATAAAATATCAGTATTAAATAAAGAACACTAATGAACTTAATCATAATGAACATAAGCATTCTACCTTCCATTCTTGAAAATGCTATTCAAGTGTGCCTGAAGGGTCATCTCTTTGCTTAAGAGTATCCAATATTGCTTCATGATCAACATTACTAAGCATCCATAGTTGTTTTTTCTTTGGTCTGGCATGATGCTTCAACAACTTAACATTTGTTGCTATAAGAAGGTGTGAATACATGAGAATGGTTTTTTGTTTCTTGTAGTCTTCAAATGCAGGTATGCCATTCTTTCTAATCATGTATGTTCGCAACCAAGTTCCTGCAACCACAACTGAACCTGTAGGATACATGAAACCATCATCATCTTCCATCAGTTGTGTTAGCTTATGCTTTACCCACACACATCGAGCCAACCAATAGTCTGATCTCTCTTCATTCCCCTGCAGTGCAACAACTACAAAAATATGTCCTATCTGTAGTAGATCTGAAAGCAGGTCATAATCAACTGAACTTTCCATTGTGTCATTTGTCATGGATATTGTTTGAGATAAAGGAGTTAGATAATGTGGTACCCATGTATCCACCCACTCACTTGAATCACATTGATCCCACTCACACTGAATACAACTCTGACAAAAATAAGACAACTCTCATGTCCATATGGTCCATGTGCCTACATCGA
>VDFB02200549.1:0-11404 GCA_007258455.2 Sequoia sempervirens
ATTATATAAGGCAAGAGACCAACAAGATGAAGGATCAAATATTGACAACATATGCAAAAATAGAAGATCTTGTGACAAGGCTCAAATGAATAAGTTGTAAACAAGGTTATAAAGATTCTAAACCAACAAATTCACACCTCAAGGTTTGGGAAGAAAATATGTCTTCTAAGGGACATGATTCTTTTGGATTTGATTTAGATCTAAAAATGGATCATCACCCAAATAATTATATGACTTCACACTAGTGATGGATATGCAAGAAGAATAAGACTCAAAGGTGCCTACATTAGCAAATCTTGGGGTAATTATATATGTGTAATCAATAGTTTCTATGGATGTGCCACAAGGATTGCATCCCAAGGTAGATCATAGTCATGTAATTCAAATTGTAGCAACTCACTAGTCGCCATTCATTACCTCTTCCTTGAATGTGCACTCAAAGGGTAGAGAAATATAAGAACATGTTTAACATTAGCAAGAGGTTCTCTTTAGCCTCAACGAGAACAATGAAAAATGCATAGGACATAATGAGGAGGAAAGTGCACCAACATAGAATTTTAACACAATCAATGATATTTGAGCCAAATGTAGAGGGAAGACTCATCTTTGAGCCTGAGTTAATTTTCCAAGCATGCATAAAGAAGCTTCAGACTAGGAATATCATGAAATAATTAAATGAAAGTGTGTGCATGTCAAAGTTGTCGCATAGGAAGAATATTTTATGAAGAAGAATTCAGAATTGATCAGTATCAAGGACAAATCTTATGTGAAAAGGGGGCATGTTATGCCCTTAATCCTATAGTGCGGATAGGGTTATGGGTAGTTGGCTTGTGGCTATCTTAATTTTCTTAAGTAGGTTATATAATCATTAATATAGTCTTATATAGGTAGTTAAGTTGACTTGGGTGGCATCTAAGACATAAGTATGGTATATATAGGAAGTAGATGTTAGTTATCATGAGCAAATTGAGTAGTGTGTTCTTATTGAAGACTATTGGATGTATCCCCCTTGAAGTGGTTAGAAATTTTCCCTTTGAACTAACATATTATTATCAATTATTTGTTGTTACATATTTGTTATTATATTCTTCTAGTGTGCAAGTTGTTTCATTATAGATAAGAGGGTCATGGTCAAGGTGGATACAATGGTAAATGTTTGAGATGTTTTAATGAAGCTTATGAGCATGTAAATAATTTTAAATGGTATGGGATGGTTATGGGGATCATCCCCTATCATTAGTTCACAATGTTGAGTACCCCTTATGATTCTTGTTGTATACACAAGAAGTAGGAGATTGTTAGGACTAGGGGACTAGGTGTTGTTGTACACCTTGTAAGACCTCGATCTAGTTGCAATTATTTAATATTTAAAATATTATGTCCACGTGGCAAAGGGTGTTGCACTTGGATGGAATCTTGAAATTGAACCATAGTTGACACTCTCTACCATGTGTTTATTAGTCTTATGATTGTAATCAATCATTGAATAGAAGTGGACTAGATGACTAGCATCTTTGGCTAGCTATTTATAGTCATGTATAATAAATGAATGAGTATAATAATGGCCTTATGTTGGAGTGCTTGGGAGTTACATTTAGACCCCTTTTTCATAAGTGTCAAACTAGTCAAATGGAAGTTATCATTCTATGAAAAATTTACTTTTGAAGGTGAATTAAATGTGGACCAGTAGTTGAGTTTGGTTCATGCTTTTGGAAAATAGTTATTGATTCCCAAGTCTCCTTGGCCTATATATGTGGCTTGGGATGAAGATATCAAGTTCAATTGTATCCAAAGTTGTACTAGTAGAATTCCTCCAAATTTGGAGTATAAACCTCATTGAATTATGGAGACCTTCATAATGTATTGTACCCTTTATATTTTGTTGATTAATATATTGGTGTGGTGCTTTTAGAGGCTAGTATTTCCCCTTATAAGCGTATTCACAAGGCACATTTAGTGTCATTGGTGTTGTGGTTGTTTCATTATTATAAATTCTTCTTCTCTTAAATTCTTGCACAATCTCTATGTGTTGTTTATGTTGAAGTTGTAAAAGACAGCCTCACAGAACCCAGTGATCACCTGCAAGTAAAATAACCTATCATGTAGAAGAGATTCAAACAACACAAAGATATTGCTCTACAAACCAAGAGAGTAAAATTGCATAAACAAGAAGTGAATGATTACAAAGAGATCAATCCTTAAGGAAGGAGATCAAAACCCTAAAGTGAACCCTAGGATTTAATAAAGTAATTATTAAAGGGCCTAAGTTTAGATAAAGTGAAAATAAAGTAAAAGGTGACTTAATTAATTAATCAATATGATTAAATTATTCAAGTACTTAACTTATTACTCTAACACCCCCCCTTAAGATGAACTTAGGGAGAAGCTAAAAAACTAAGGACAAATGCATGAAAGCAAAGATGGGTCCCAACAACTAGGCTTGATGAGGTACCCATGTACAAATGTAAAAGATCTCTCACAATAGGAGAAAAGGAAAAAACCTCATGGGAAAAACACCTCTCCAAAAGAGAGAAATACACGTGAAGGACTAAGAAGCCTCCAAACAAGAATGTCCCAAAAAGAATAGGAACAAGTGAAGGACTAAAGAATCCTCCAAACAAGAGTGAAGGATGAAGAAGCCTCCGACCAAGAAGAAATTGTCCAAAAATATAGGAACAAAGGATGAACATGAAAAACACCACTAAAGCATGAAGAAGTTGCAAACACTATCGTAGAATGACTGCTGAAATGTTGAAAGAAGAATCTTCACTGAAACATATGATGATCAGGATCAAAAGACAAGAATTTGTATGAGTGACCCCAATGAAACTACTCGAATCCGATGGAAAACCAAGGCATACATCAAGGACTCAAAGATATAGATAGCACAAGTACCAATAGTCTGAAGAACTGATCGAGTGAAAAATGGAAGGTCACCTCCAGAAATAGGAATTCAAGAGTCTCCATATGGTAAGTGCTCCATCTCACCGAAATGTATGGGTAACCAGTCACTGCATCTGCCTAGTACATAGGAACAAATAACATATACATAGTTCACTCCAATGAAAAACCAAGGAAGCATTAGCACCAACAGTAGAAACCCCCCCATAATGTTGACAAGGGAGAGGTATGACAAGTACACTAAAACTGAATGCCTGAATGTAGTGCATGATAAAGAACCAAGAACATTTGAATGTGCAGACATGAAAGTACAAGTAGATATAAAGGGTGTGCAAACCAAGGAACACACACATGAGAAAGGTATGAAGGAAAAACAAAGGAAAACATCAACCCCCATAGCACTTTACAACATAGTGTGAGTACAATAAGGCACAAAGTGATGTGCAAGATCTCATAATACAAGTGCAATACAGAGGCACTTTATCTCAGTGCATTTACAAAATCATAAGTGCTTACAATGGAAGCTCATAATGTCAACAAAAGAAACAAGACTAGAAATACATGTAGAACATCCAAAAAGAAGCCATCCCACTCAAACGAGAAGTTTCCAGGAGCTAAGATGTCCAAGTAATTCACCAGAATGTGAAAACACAAAAATTTGAATAAAATGCACCTGGTAAATTTTCTGATGAAAAAATCTATAGATCTAGAAATATCACTAGAAGACCTTTCCAATGCCTATTCGTTTTCAAAAAATGGAGTATGTATGCAAAATTTATGCCCCCAGAAGCACAAAAATAAAGATCTAACTTTGACTGGAAATAAATAAATAAATAAAAATCAGGAAAAATAACCTACACCACTGGATTGATCTCAAAACTAGCTTTCCGACGATATTTTTTCGAAAATCCGAGCTCGGACGCAAAAGTTATGGCCAAAATACCAAAACTGCTCCAAAAGGGGTTTGGTGGTTAAACCTGGCAGTTAAGCTAGCATTAACCGCTAGCGGTTAACTAACGGTGGCGCTCATTAACACTGTTTTTAAAAAAAAAATCTTAGATTGTGTGTCATACAAGGCCATACGGCCTAGAAATGAAAAAAACTTGCCTCTCGAAGTCACTGTGTTCAATTTCGACGATTTGACAGTCAATTTTGGGGTTTTTGGGCACTGTGAACACGATAGTGAGGTTTGTTTGGGCTCAAAACGATCCAAAATTGCAGGTACACTCTAGATCTAGAAACCCTCACACATCGGGCATCGTATAACCAAAATTGATGAAACAAAGGTCAATCTTGACTATTTCGATCCTTCTAGACATAATGGTGAGGTCCAAATTGACTCAAAATGTAATAAAAATACTCTTTCAAGGCTTGAATCCCTCAAAAGATGAACAAGAAGCTGCAGATCTGAAGCTCTGATACCATATTGAACTTGTAAAAGCCAACCTCACAGAACCCAGTGATCACCTGCAAGAAAAATAACCTGTCATGTAGAAGAGATTCGAATAACACAAAGATATTGCTCTGCAAACCAAGAGAGTAAAATTGCATAAACAAGAAGTGAATAATTACAAAGAGATCAATCCTTAAGAAAGGAGATCAAAACCCTAAAGTGAACCCTAGGATATAATAAAGTAATTATTAAAGGGCCTAAGTTTAGCTTAAGTGAAAATAAAGTAAAAGGTGACTTAATTAATTAATCAATTAACCTATTACTCTAAAATATGATTAAATTAATTAAGTAATTAACCTATTACTCTAACAGTTTATATGTTCAAAACTTTGTTAAAATTTACGTAAATAAAAAAATTTGTAGTACTCTCCTTATAGGATTAACTACAATTTATAACATTTTTCCTTTCAATCTCAAAAGTGATGGCCAATAGCTTGAAGTAGATTCTTCATAATATCATCATAGAAGAGTAGGGAGGATTAGTAAAGGGAAAACTCATCTTAGATGGTATCATCATCTCTCATGAATTGGTTCACTCCTTGGTTAGTATCAAGAGGAGTGGAATGCTTATTAAAATAAATACATCTCCAAACCTACAACATAGTTAACTAATCCTTCTTGGATAAGGTGCTAGATAAATTTATTTTCAATAGGGGACAAAGTGAATAGTTAAGAAGTTACAATGTGACCATGTTTTCAATCATCATTCACAATGTAGTTGCAAGTTTTTTCAAGAGTTTTAGAGGTCTAAGGCAAGGGATTATCTCTCCCCTACCTCTTCATTAATAATTGTCATGATAGATGCTCTAAGTAGATGCATCACATATATGAGAAATATTAAAAAAGATAATAAGCTTAAAAAGGTGTCCTCTTACTAGTCAATTTTTTTTGGATAATGCCTTACTTTTTCCCCTACCTTCTCACATGAAAGTGTGCATCCTAAGAGTTTTTTTACAAGAATACAAAACCTTGGGTCAAAAGGTAAACCACTACTGAATTTGACTCCATTTTCTAACAAACGTTCGTCGATAGTTTGACAAACATTTGTCAGAAAATCGACAAATTGACGAAAAAAAATTTGTTGCTATTTTTTCATCGAAATTCTGACGATGAATGAAATGTCAAAATAACGGCGCAGATTCGTCGGTCGTCGGCATCATAAAATGTCTCAGATGTTTGTCAGAATATCGACAAAAAAATTGTGTATCCACCGACGAATTATAACCAAAATGCAATTGCAATGGCTCTTCCAAAGCGTCGAAACAACACCAGAAGTTTGTCACCATTTCAATGAAATGGGCAACAAGTAGCATCGAAACAACACCAAAAGTTCGTCGCCATTTCGATGAAATGGGCAAGGAGAAGCGTCAAAACAACACCAGAAGTTCATCGCCATTTCAATGAAATGGGCAAGGAGGAGTGTCGAAACAACACCAGAAGTTCATCGCCATTTCGACAAAATGGGCAAGGAGCAGCGTTGAAACAACACCAGAAGTTCGTCGCCATTTCAACGAAATAGGCAAGGAGTAGCGTCAAAACAACACCAAAAGTTCATCGCCATTTCGATGAAATGGGAAAGGAGTTACGACAAATCTTTCATCACAGCTATAGTAACTTCGTCGGACCTTTTCGATGATTTGTCAGTGGCCTTCATCGAAATTGCAACGAAACAATGCAATTTTGAAAAAAAAATCGTTGAAATGTACCATCACAGAGACTCTTGGCGATAACCACCGAAGCCAACCCATTGGTGAGAGATCAATCATCGGCACAGGATAGAAAACTCACTCCGATAGTCCATGCCTTGCTGATGACTTCCGTCGGCAAGACGGATCCAATGTCACACCGATCTGAAGACGGATCCAATGTCACACTGATTTGACCTCTTCAGGAGTTTTGAACACTGTTGGTTATCAGCAAGACATTCTGAGGGACTTGCCGATTAAACAAGTGTCTAAGAGCAAGTAAACAAATGGAACCTATTAATTTTCTTATTTTGGGGTTCTTTAAATCATAGAATAGATACAATATTCTTGTGTATAATGTACTTGTATTCAAATTTGAATTTGAGACCAATTGTCATTACACATTCCATTTTACTTGCACAGAGTATTCTATAAGCAATATATTGATAATGCCAAATTATTTATGGTGTTGTACAACTCTACCTATCATCCGTTAGAACAGAAGACCACAGAATCCTACAAAGACAAGTTTACAATACCAAGTCAAATAATATGAAAAAGACTTACTTCCCATACAAATTAAATGATTGATCTCACAATGCTTGTTGTCTAATTACAACAACAATTCCATGAAAGGTTATCCATGCTTCATAAGTTAGCGATCATATCTGAGGCAAGATGCATAGAAAAAGCATTACACTTGAGAACAATCAAGGGCTAACAAGGGAAGGAGTTAAGAAATGTCTGGATTGAAGAGAAAATGTGTAGGGAAAATGTTGAGCAATGTCTAGAGAATAGAGTTTGTAGAAAATATTCTTGACCTAATCAAGCTCTTGAACAACTTAAACAAAGGTAAAATACTAACACATACATGAGACATGTAATGAACTTCCAATATCGCTATCTTTTTCATTAATCGCGAGGTAGGTAAGGAGAAATAATTATAATTGTAACACTATTCATAGTCCGATTAGAATTATGTTCATAATTTGTGTTCAATGGACCTTAGTTTTATCATTATACTTGCCCATCTAATACCATATTTTAATCCAGGGTTCAACTATCTCGGATCTAAAGAAGCACCTTCAATTAACCATTTAAAGTACTATAAAATAAGGTAAGACTTTTACTTGAGAAAGATTGGGTACACTTGTAGGATTAAAGTTCTTGCAATCATCAGGATTTATTGGCACACAGACACAACTTGCAACATATGAAGTAATGGATGACTACAAGTTAGTGAAATGGTCCTTAATATGTGACTGGTTTGCAAATTGATTGGTAGAAAATAAGGTTACAAACATATCTACATGATAAATTATGAGGACAATCTATTGTAATCATCAAAATAGATGAAAAGTGCAAAGGAAAGAGCCAAGCTACATCTCTAGAGCCTAAAAAACCACATGCAAGAAACATAAAAAAAAGAACAAACCAGTTTTTGGATGAACACAAAATGGTGCCTTCAGCAAGTGATTCATATGCTTTCACACCTGACAGGTCTTTAAGAAGATTTTAGTATTCCTCTGTGAAATTAACTACTTACAGAATAAACCTAGAAACCAATATTATATACATCCATGTCTAGCCAAGGGTAGGTATAAGAGAAAAAAAATTCCTCAATGCAATGCCGAAAAATATCAATGTGTGTGTAGGTTTGTATTACTCAAAATATCATTTCACTGCCTAAGGAAAAATACCAAAGTGATGTTTTAAATTTCAATCTTCACATAGGCTCCCTTATTGCTACACATGCATTTACAAGCATTATTCGAGCTCTAAACTATTCAAATATTAAGGATTTAATTAGCTATAAGATGGAAAGTTGTTGTTTACACATAATCCATCATCTTAATTTACATATCTTTATTCACTCCTAGCGCTTCAGATAAATTTGTGTAAATGAGACAAAAATGTGAATCTTTTATGACAAAGAAAATTCTTAAAAGGAGGGGGGAAGAGAGCAAAGGGTAGGGGGCAAGAGAATGCTTGAATGTATAGAAAAGTATAACATTTTTATCATTATAACAAATGAAATGAATCTTAAGTTTGAAGCACTAATATCATTTACAACATTTATTATCAAGAATGAATGTAAGTAGAGAAAATTTTGCATACCTGCAGATGGTACAAAATTTCATGGTTAAGTGGAAGCCTCCCATCAACAAGAAGATCCAAATATCTGTGTATCTATCTCAATCAAGCCTTTAAACCCTTCAGAGCTGTCAATTTTTCCACTAACCTGCTATGCACAAAAGTCAAATTTTAGAGTTATGTCACCACTAAAAACAAAAGAAACAGAGCTTTGAAACCAAATCCACACACAACACAATGTGGTATTCATACAAAGCCATACAAACAAACTAAACTCAGAACATTGGAATGGAAACAACTTCAAATTATGATGCAGAGCATGGATTCAAAGTATAAAGAATCATTTTTCTGCCACCATAGTGAAAAGTTAGCACTTTCTTTCATCTTTGCATATTGGTTTGATGCTTCAAATGATGCATTTCTTATATTGAAAAGTGCATTACCTTATTAAGCTTCTCTTTGTTTAGAGAATAGTTTAATATTCTCTACTTAACATGGCCAACCACGTGATGGTGGAAGCTCATTTGGCCCCTCCCCCCCCCCTCTCACATCACTCTCAATTCCCCATACCCAATCATATAATATTATTCATTCATCCATTAATAACATATAACATTCATTCATTCATCCATTAATAACATATAACATTCATTCATCCATTAATAACATAGAGCATTCATTCATTAACATATAACATTCATTAAACATATTCGCATTCATTCTTTCAATTTTTACATATTATCAAAAATATGGTTGTCATGATATGATTACAATCACTTTTTTTTTTTTTTTCTTTTTTAAAGCCAAAAAAATCTGAAGTGGAGTATCGTTTTCTAAATCATATGTCCCCCCTTTAGTTGTTCTGCCCTCTGCTCGTGATCTTAATGTATGCCTATTCATCTGCTCATGATGTGGATGCCGCTGCAAGGGGGGGTCTGCTGCAATAACAAAAAAATGTTAAACTGATATGTTTTATTATTATTGTTACAAGTATTTCATTAATTAAAAGAACATTAGAGAGGTTCTCTTTACCTAATGGGTCCACATCATGTTCCTGAACTTCTCTTATAGACTCATGCTCAACATGTTGAACACCCTCTAAATCCTGATCTGCAGTTGAAACACAAAAGGTTACATTAATTAATACACCAATTGAAATTAAATATGTTTAAGAGAACATGAGAGTGGTCCTCTTTACCTGATGGGGCCACATCATGTTCTTGATCCTCTCTAGCCTGATCATGCTCAACATGTTGATCGTGCTCTACATGCTCTAAAGTTGAAACATGAAAGATTACATTAATTAATACACCAATTGCAATTAAATATGTTTAAAAGAATTTTAGAGTGGTCCTCTATACCTGATGGGGCCACATCATGTTCCTGATCTTCTCTAGCCTAATCATGCTCAACATATTGCTCATGATCTACATGCTCTAAAGTACCGGGATGCACACCATGACCTTCATCTGCAGGTTGTGCTCCACCCTCACTAGGCTGCATTCCAATGTCATGTGCAATATTATCATTTCTTGAATGTTTAAAACAAATAGGCATGTAATTACTTTATAGTGGAAATTAATATTGAATAGATTGCACAAGTATTCAATTTTAAATAAACTTTATTGAGTTTATTTACCTATCTGTCAGATGTGGTGGACGATTGTGTTTGCCCAGTCAAGACTCTTAGGCGTTCAGCCACGGCTCCATAGCCTTGCTGGAAGGAAATCTTCAGGTCATCTTCTGTGGGAACTCTGTTGAATTTAGAGCCCTACATTTTTGCATAAGATCGTGAATTTTGCTTCTATGGTGTGATAAAACCAAAATTGTTTTCAATTTATTATTTGGATACAATATTTCATTTATTGATACTTACAATTCGTGCGACTAATTTCATATAACCACCAGAGCCAAGTTTGTACTGCCCATGTTTTTCTAGTCTTTCCTTTGTTGCCTTCGATGTTTCAGGTAGCCTATGAAAAGTTTGAAATATGTTAGATTATGTAAAAAGAAAGAGTAATCAGTATATAATTACATTGTTGATAGTATCACATACCTTCCTTGGGCCAGTGGTGTCTTTCCTTTTTTCTTTTCAGCCTTCTCTTTTCCATCTAACACCAGGTCCTTCCACTCCCTCTCCGGAATCATGGGGGGATGCTCGTACTTTTTGTTCTTCTCTAAATGTGACCTATATTGGTCCCTCACATACTTTAGATGAGTACCAGCTTTCTTAAGGACCTCGGTTCGGTTGAATGTTTTATCACTGAAGAACACAACTAAACGGTTAATGAGCTCATCTTTTAAATCTTGATTTTGGGCATTCCACCGTGTACGTAGGGTGGGCCCGAAGAGCTCCAATGTAATATCACTTAGATGTTTATAAAAAACATCATTTCCTACAAAATGATCATGAGATAAATAGTCTAAAAAGAGCGATCAATAAGTAAATTTCAATTGTATTATATATAATAATAATTAAAACATTTTAAAGTACCTAGGACCTTCTCTATCTTTATGGGAACGAAATCCTTGGTCACCACAAATGTGACCGGAAATGTTCTCGTACTAGTAATATGGGAATATCCAAGAAATGCTGCTAAAATATCACCAGTACTAGTGGCCTCTGCATCCCCAGGTACATGTCCTGACACATGTTTTGGCATGTGTTCACTGCCAGAGGGTGCACTAAGGGATGCCTGCATGGTATGTGTTGCCGACATTTCGAGACAAAAATATAAGAGCACATATGATGGGGTTAGATGATCGCTTCAGTGATGTGTATGCATGAGTCGGGATGGACACTTGTACCAACCCCTACTCCTTGGGCAGCACTTGCAGTACCCTGATCATGGCTAGGAGCATCATGAGGGGGAAAATAATCCTATAAAAACAACACATATTTTAGTTCATGACATAAAGAGTACAAAATATAAAACCATGAATGAACTTATGTTATAATTAAAGACCTCATGACAGCTTACTTGCAAGTTTTGTGATCTCTCAGTCAATATTTTAGCCCTCTCTTATCTCATCTATTTGGGGCACTATGAATAACAACTTAAGGATTTCTTCATTGCATTTTTTTTGGGTCTTCCTTATCATATCGAGAGGGTATGTTGAATAAGCGATGTCATCATCACATAATATTGACTGCACCTCCCTATGGATGCTCTAGTCTACTGGCTGGTGTCTTTTCTGGGATCGATTCATTGCAACAAGAATATTAAAACATTATCGAAATTAACCCAATAAACTTATCAAAACAACATAA
>VDFB02200550.1:0-12491 GCA_007258455.2 Sequoia sempervirens
CATACTCTACCTTCTTTCAACCTAGTTTCATGGTTTCCTTCTTTACTCTGTTCAATTCCATGAATGGCTATGTCCATTTCTCGACTTTTTTCTCCTCCAAAAATTTTCATATCTTTGGTCCTATCTTCACTTTGAACTTTGTTAGACCAAACAATATCACAATTTATATTACTATTAGAGAGAGAAAAAGTAAAATCTTGATACTTTGTATCTTGCATAAAATCAGGAAAATTTCCTTTTTTATCTTGTGAATTTTCAACTTAGAGCAAAAGACATGCATCTCCCGCTCAATTTTCCCGCTCCTTCTCTTCACTTGCATTTCCCACATATAAAGAGAATGATGAATCATCAATGTCATTTCCTCATTTTTGATGTGACGCTTCTAAATCTTGACATTCTCACTTATCTTCTTGCAAAACATTAGGATCTTCTTTATAACAATTGCACTTATCAACTATTTTGATTTATCGGCTAATTTTTTAATATTTTCAAATCCACTAAGGTTATACTCTTTTCTCATTAGCAATCCCTTTATTATAGTAGTTATATCTTATTCCATTAACAAGATCACCTTACACATAGCCAAACTCACACTAGTAAAAAAAAATCACAATCAAGTTCACCATGATCAGTCGTATCATGAATTCTACACTCAACGACTCTACTAAAGGTGAATAAACTCAAAGGATGTAATCTCTAGTTAAATATTTTCCAAAGCTTCTCAACTTCCATATTGAAGTATCATCTTGCACAAGACTTTCACCTTACAAACTTTCTTTTAAACCCGAAACCAATATAGATTCCTAAACAAAACATAGAGATAAGGAGAAAAATATAAGATAACACTAGTACGTGGAGAACACACCTCGGGCCCTCCTTCTAGCACTAGTTCCTATTGACAATGATGTCACTCATAGCAACAGGGTAGATGAATTCCTCATAGGCAAATTGCGAAGAGCCTATCCTTCTTGAAAGACATAACCAGAGGCAACCTTGGGGGTGTCAGTATGATAGGAAAAGGTTGGCTCAATTCAATCCCAAGTCTCTAGTAGTCAGGTCTTGACCGTACTAGGTTTGCTTCAAGGTATGATGTGATGTTGTTAATCTCAAAGGGAATATGGTTATATTCTATTTTACTAAGAATATCTCTGGTTTTATTAAGAATTATAAGCATTAGGTATAAGATTTCCAATTCAATCATAAAATAACATCATGAAATCAAAATATTTGAAATAATATTTCATGAACATCAACAATTTATCTATCACTTAATTAGATTTAGTTTTAATCATTCAAAAAATTCATAGAAAATGAAATATTTTCAATAAATTTCCATCCATTTGTTTATTTTTTGGAACATTTTCAAGAATTTAAACATCTATTCTAAAATAAAGCATAAAATACTAAAAATTAAAATTTCTCCTAGTTATTCTCCACACATGCCCCAGAGAGTTAATCAAATAAAAGAAAACTACATTATACTTCACCAGATTGCTTTACAACTACATATAAAATGGTACGAGTTTTAAGGAGAGGTGTTTTAGTTTGGACACTGAGTAGGTTTTGCATGCACCCTTAAATGACACAACACATAGTCTTGTTTGACTAAACTAACAAAACTAGCTACAAAGATTCATGAGATAGGTAGCTATCAAATTGGCTTTGATATTTATTAAATTCTATGTGCATACAAGTTTTTAGTCCAAAATGGTTCACAAAACAGGAAAAAAGAACAAAACTTAAAGAAGTGTTGGCTCTTCTAACATCCACAAATTCTGAACTTAACTTAGAAAAGGGTATCCTCTAGCCTTTTATAGAAATAAGACACAAATAAGATAAGACAAATACATGATAGAAAATCCAAGGGATAAATCACATCAAGGCACGTGGAATGTGGTGACTGGTAAGAGAATTACAATTGAATTCAATGAAGGTCAACCTCAATCTATATGTTGAAGCACTTCAGGTTTTTCATCTTTTATTATCAGGGTTCCTTCTTGGAACCAAACAAATCCACTCAAATAGAATGCAGGAACTTCCCATACATTTAGAATGATCAGGTGAGATTTCCATTCCTACACTCAAGTTCATCCTTGGTTTGAACATTCTACAAATAAGTAATCCCCAGAATGTATACACTTCTATGCTACATGCTCAAACTCCAGAGTTTTAGTTTCTTAGTATCTAGTGTATCTTTGTAATGAACTCTATCCCAGCATGAGCTTCTAAAGTGTGTCATTGAACCTTATAACACCATTGGATATGTCCCCAGCTTTGGTTTGCATGACCGTCGATACCTCAACTTTGCATCTCAATCTACATCTCCTGCAATCACAAATTCCACTCATTAAATCCCTTTAAAAAAAACACACTTTAAAACAAAATCTCATGTAAATAAAACTATCATTAAATTGATTATCATTTAAATTTCTCATAAATAACACACTTTCCAGCATATCACAAATTCTTGCATGGTTATCTTTTATATACTGAGTTACTGAACTATTGGATTCATTGGATAACCTTAAGATTTTAAAACTTTATTTTACATTGTTACCCGGTACCCAGTACCTGGTAATTAGCTTTACCCATAAATTTTCCCCAAACTTTAGTTTTACCAAAATTTCCATCTTATCGGACCTCAGGTATTGGACTGGAACACTTTTCTCAACATTTGTATTACCTTTTTACCTTTTCAACATTCTCAGTTCTCGGTATCCGGTGCCCGAAACACTACATTACGAAGTATTCTTTTACTAAATATTTTTCTTTGCTCTTCATTTTCAGTCATCTTTTCAACTAGCTAGCATCTGCCATAAGCATTAGTTTTCACTTGGGCACCCAAGTCTTATAGTCTTGGGGCATGTTGTGAGACCACACAACATTATGGTAATTAATTAGGTGAAGCTTGAATAAGATCCCATAAGGATATATTAGTTGGAGTATTTTTAATTTGTTCAACAAGATCATAGTCCTTTCCACTATGTAAAGGAAAATGAGGAGCACAAGGAAAGATATGTTGAGGCAATGGTAATGAAGAGTGAGTTGTTTTTGGTTACCTATTTTTCTTGGTATTATATGTGTGAGAAATGGTATTATAACTTGGTTGCTACAAAATATTGATTTTGATGGGGAAAAGTAGGTTTAGATGGGACTTAAAACCCATTACAAGATGGTTATGAAGGGACCCAAAACCCTATCCAAGCAAATCATGTTGCAACAAAGATAAACCACAAACCTACAATAGGCCAACAAAAACAACACCAAAGGTTGCAAAAAGTTTTTGAAGGGACCTAGAACCCTTTAACAACCAAGTTTATAGGGACCTAAAACCCAAAGAATTTGAAGGGAACATACACCCTTTGTAGCCAGGTTTTAATAGGGACCTTAAACCCTTAATATCTTGATTCATCTAAGCAACAATCAACCTAAAAAAATCAACAAAATGCTGCAAAGCATTAGCGTTTCGATAGAAACCCTCATCCAACTTGCAAACTTCCTGATTCATCTAGGCAACAATCAACCCAATTATTGAATACTATAAACAACATTCCTACAACACTTCTACACGATCAAAAAACACCAAACAACTTGAAACACCAACTCTATCTCAACCTCAATATGAGAGAAATCCCCTCTATTGGAGAGGATGCAATAAAAACCCTTACCACCAAAGATTTCACCCTCCTAACCACCTAGACTCCACCTCAATAGGAGCATGAAGTAGGAAAGAGAACTTCCAACCAGAACAATAGCAACCATCTCCTCCTCAATAGGAGTAGTCTCCACCTCCATAGAAGAACTCAACTGAAAGGTTGAGAAGGAAGAAAAAGCTCCAGAAGAAAGGGTAACTAAAACATCCTTTGGAAAGATAAGAAAAGAAGCAAGAAGCAACACAACCAACAACAACAACAAAAAACTAAGCCATAAAACACAGCTTCTTCCAAAGAACACTAATCATCCCTACCAAATTAACAAGCCAAAGATCCCAAAAGGGGATCCCAAGAAAGTAGAACAACAATAGAAACCCAAACACTAGAACTACCCACCAATAGACCACATAAGGAATAAAGGATCTGAGCAAGCAAAAAAGCCCCATCACCATAGAAGAGGCACCCACATACAACAAATAAAATCTTGAAAAGAAAGGAAGAAGAGAGCTAGTAGAATAGATGAGCTCACCATCATACCCTACATGCTAGCCAAAGTCACAAGACAACCAGAAACTCTCCTCAAACCTCCCATCCACAAGCAAGAAAAACTGCACATAGGAAGCCACAAAGGACACCACTAGGAAAAAAATTGTCAAATCCAAAACACCTGCAAGCAACCCCACAGTTAGAGGGACTAGAGCCTCCCAAAGCTCCAAAACTACAACCAAGGCCATGCATAGTAGCAAGCAAGGAGAGCCCATGCAACAGGGGAGAAGAGAGAAGGAAAAATGTTTAAGCACACCAATAGACCCAATGTGCTAGCCAGGATGAAAGATAAGCCAAAAAATCTCCTCACACCACCCATCCATAGACAAACCATCTCGCACAAAGAGACCCAAATCACATACCAGAGCCAAGGAAAGAGCAGATACCTAAATTGAAGAACCACATGCAACAAAGCCAACAAGAAAATCCCACCATCCAAACTCCAAAAAACTAGAAAACACCTCCTCTACAAAACCAACCACAAAAACCACAAATAAGAGGGGGCCCAAGCAAATAGGACAGCGCCACCAAAGAACATAGGGCATCAAAAAAATGAACACCATCATCCAACACCGAGAGAGAAGACCCAGGTAAACTACAATCTACCTCAACAACCTTAGAAGCACAAACAAAGCATCCAAAAGAGAATACTAGGGCCTCCACCATGAAAGAACATATAGAAATAATGGACAAGAGGCACACGATGAACCAAAAATCCACAAACCACCAAAAAGGAAGAAGGGAAAAGAGACCATCATGAAGGCAACCCACTAAATCCACGAATAGTAAACCAGTTGCTAGGAAAATGGAGAAGAAGAGGGACTCCTCTACAACCAACCTACACACATGCACCCCCACAAAAGGAACTAGTAGCACAAAACTCCCAGAGGTAGATACAAGCACTAGCCACTAAGAGAACATAATGGTCGCCACCAAGGCAGACAACCCCCATACCGAAGCAAACCCCAAAGAAGAGACACCCAGAAAGCACCACAAGACCCCAATTCCAGCAAGAAAATGAACACCAGATGGTAGTAGCAATGAAATAGCTTCTATAGCTTCTAAATCCCCATCGTCATCATCAAACCAACATTTGCGTGCCCATTTTGGCTCCTTGCTCTGCTCCACTCCATTTCTGTTTTTCCATGAAAGACTTTCTTGCTACAAAATTTTGTTACTATCAAGTTTCCTTGTGAAATTGAAGATATCTCCTCTAGATAATGGTTTATTTTTTACAATCCTATGATAAGCATAGGTTTTTTTAACTTGAGGTTGATATGAGGGTGGGTAGATGGTAAGAAATGGCTCAAGAGATGACTTAGGAGGCCTAATAATTAGAGGACTTGTAGGAGGACTCAAGGGATATCTAATGTTCATAACCTTAAAATAATTATCCTTATTTTGATGATCTTTTAGTGAAGTATAGTCTAATGTTACCTCATCATCCTCATATAATGAAGCCACATTACTATTATGTGAAAGACCTGTTTCAATGTTGTCATTTTCTTGCACCATGATATCTACCCTAATAGGAGAGTTTTTAGGAGATGAACAAATAATATTTTTATGACATTCAATGGTTGGATCCTCTAAAATAATTTCATCACAAGTAGGGGAGTTATCAATGGTTGGATTGTCTTTCTTATAAATGATTGCATCCTCTTTTTCAATAATGTTTTCCCAAGTAGGAGAAGTGAAACAAATGGGATTCTCATGGGTCTCAAAGATGGTTTCCTTTAACACCAAAATATCTTCTTCACAAATATGAGGGATATTGGGAGAAGAAAATACTTGATTGTCATGATTTTCCATGGTTGTATTCTCTTTCACTAAGTTATTTCCACACATAGGGGGAGCATTGTAAAGGCTTCGTAAATCACACATATTAATTATAAACCAAAATAATAATTTAATAGATAATCAAATGGAATATCATGCATGTTAATGAATCAAGGTATATCAACATAATCTCAGACAAACCATTTATTAGTATAAATTAGATTCATCTTTATTCAAAATAAATAACTTACAGGTACAACATAACTGTCCAACCTAAGGATGCTTACCCAAGAAGGGCTTACTCATCCATGAGTCAACCTCCTAGACCTGCAAGAAAATGTTAGTGAATATGGGTTTGCCTTGGTCAAACCCCATTTTGGTAATCAAACCTTGAAATGAAATGAAATAAGATAAAGGAATGATGAAGGATCATGTTATGATGTTGAAACTCACCAAAAATTTGGCGATAAGCTCTTGCATGACTGTGATAGGTCTTTTCTTGAATACTTGCTTGAATCATGAAATCTTCATCACAAATGTTTACTCAAAAACATACATGATACATGAATGACATTGACATGAGATTAGGCACTATGGGTTACTATTACCACAATGATGGTAAGAATCTAGCACTCATAAGAAATACTTTATAGAAGGTAACACTATTAAATGTTTTAACATTAATAAGAAAAGAATCCTAATTTTCCTTCCAAGTTATAAGATATAGAATAAATGCATATTTAACGAGTTCCCTCTATGTTTCTTTTTAATGAAGTGATCTTAGATCTATACTTATCTTTTAAAAATAAGGTATGCTTGTATACATTTAAGATATTCAACTTATTCACATAATCATCGCATTCAACATGCTAAACCTATTCAACATACAATCTATTTCCAACATATTTCATATATTCAATGAACATAAAATTATATAGCCACTATTAACGCATTATATGATAATGGGTTAAGATGTACCTTTTCAAAAACTAATTCAACTTCTATTGATAGGATTGAATATACTTCGCATATGGTCCTTGGTCGAGGATTTGACTCCCACCTTTGAGTTACTTATCTCTTTATAATCCTTCATGCTCACAATATTAGTTTTCAAGTTGTTTTAAGTATGAACCCCCTAGTTTCCCATCCTTTCTTAATGTTTGACTTAGCATTAATTTTATTAAGACATAAAATCTTATTTAGATAACATATGGAGAATCATAATAACTTCATACTATCCAACAAAAAAAAATACAATCAAAATATAATATTATATACATACATATACACATATATATAATGAAATCATATTATCAAAATCCCTAGCATATCATCAATAAGAAAGAAGCACAATATAATGGAATTCCCACTAATGTTGGAGACATAAAAATAATATCAATTTGTAGTTTATAATATAAAACACCCAAACTGTAAATCATATAAATAATAACCCAACACACACAATAGTAAACATTGGTGTCCATACAAACTAGGGCACAGGGATACATAATGAGATTCCCTAAGGAGCTCTCACCTCAAGGAAAAAATGATAGCAATGTGTGCGCAAATGGATTTATTGAAAAGGCTAAAGAAACTTTCAAGCAAATGCAACTGGATGAAACTGTCAGAAATGCACAAAATGTATTGTTGAAAAGGTGTAAGAAACTTTCAAGTAAATGTAATTGGTTAGTTATGCTTGCAACACAAGGGGAATAAGACAGGGCACAAAAAGATCCACTTAGTCTAAGAGATATGAGCCTTTTCCATCATTTTGAATAGGGACAATGTTCTTGGAGTAATTTGGTCATTCTAAAAGAAAAATTCCAAAAGAAATATAGGCATGAACTATAATGTTCACACTAACAGTCATGGATGCAAACAATGTAAGCATAATCGAGGTGTGTGAATTGTTTGATAGAATGCCTCAAAGAAGTCATCCCAAGGAATGCATTTTATTGTGGCTTAATGGGCAATGATTCACTACTAAAATTTAACTTGAATCTCCACTTCAAAATAAGGTAACATAAAATAACATCAAAGCATATGAAATAGAAGCCACAGGTTAGATTTGGAAAATATACACATTCACACAATCAATTTTCAATTTTTGTTGCAAGCATAATATTACAGAACAACTCCAATATAAATCATAGGAACTCAAATACAAAATCCCATGCCCTCAATCACAGAGTTGACTTCAAACATGCAAGTGCAAAGAACAAAAGGAAATAACATACATGAATTTTGTAGAATATGAAAATATAACCACATAAATTTGAAATGAAATAATACTCTTACCAGATCAAAGATCAAGCATCTGAATGAGCATGAATGTAATGATTACACCAGCTACAAAAAATGGATACTCCCATTAGCCAAAAACATTCCAATAGACGCTATGTAATGATAAACCTTGGATATGTTTTTTGTTGCCGAGAAGATTCCCACGGGCCTTCAAATGTTGAGTCCACCAATGTTATATACACATGATTCCAGCTTGAGGTATAGGAGTAGCAATACTACAGTGGACTGATGGTGACATCAAATCCTCCAGCAATGATTTCAGAATTTTTTGAAACATTCTCAAGACCAATCTATATAGTATCTTTCTCAAAATTTCCTTCTTATCCCATGCTTTTCTTCCTCCATTTAGTACGTTGCTCCTCTTCTTTTTAAATGGCTTTCTCATAACCCATGGCTACTCCTTATACACAATCTGACTTCCCATCCGACTTCATTTCTCCCCTATTTACCACTCTACAAACGTTTAATATTCCTTCCTCGAAGTTGTTTTTCCCAAAAAAAGAGAAGTCTCTTATTCTCACATTGACAGAGACGTCCCCCTTTCAAGAACATGCTCTTTAATCATCCATTTCTCAGCCTCAAGCAACTTCATTCCTCCCGTCATCCCTTCTCCTACCCAAAGAATTTCTCTATGATGAAAAGTTCAAGAATTTTTTTTGAATGGTGGTTATTGCATTGATTCCACTCCACCCCTATTCGAGATGCACGTTGCCAATGCTACGTGCAATTTTCCATTATGCATAATAAGCACAACTTAGGTACTATCCACCTTAAAATAGAGTATTTTCTCGTTAATAGATCCTTCCCTCTAATTCCCACGACGAAACATAATTATATTTACTTATATCTAATTTGAAAATCACCCATAATCACTATAGCTAAAAACTTAAAGTGGATTCTTTAATTTGACAATAATCAATTATTTAATTAATTAAGAAAAATAAATATCATTTATTATGTAAATAATCTTAAAATAATGGGATGTTACAAGCATGATCATTGAAAAACAAGAAAAGAGGGGAGAGGGCTTCATATTCAAATGCTTGTAACAACTTCTTAGAGTATTCAGCAAGATTTGAAAATAGAACATGAACTATGATAACAAGAGACTTTTGTAATGAAAACATGATGTAATAATTGCTCTATAGATTTGAAATGCAACATTTTTTTTCAATTTGAAATGCCTAAACTAAATGGATGATTAGACCTTAATGCATAAAATATAAATTCCCAAAAATTGATAGACTGAAACAGTGGTTTACCAACGGATCTAGGAAGTGTAGAAGACCACAAAAATGCCCAAAAAAGATGGTTTGAATGGGCACTCGAGGACTCATTCTCCCATGGGTGAATGGGTCCTTGTATAAGGTTTGACAAAATGAAAAATGCAATTTATGGGTTGTTGTATGTGTTGTTTGTTCCAAGTCTCAGACTGTGGTTTATGTGACAAATTTTTCTAGATTTAAGTGACCTAATGCAAGTGAAACTAATGAAAAATGATGAACAATATGAAATTTTTTAAAATGCAATTTTGACTCAATTTTTGAATATGAATGATTGAAAACAAACTAATATGTAAGTCATATGCAAGATTAATGTAATATGCATGCAAAATTTTGAATTTTTCAAATTTTAAACAATGTAAAATGTAAATTTAAAAAACCCTAAATTAAATACAAACTAATAAAATTTTGACAACCCTAGATGAAATGAAAACCAAAGCAATGTAATGCAAACTAATACAAATCATAGATATAGGTTTTGAATTGACTCCAATTTTAGAAATTTTGATGTATAATGTTAGGTTCACGAAAATGAAATATAGAAAAATAGGTTCACCAATTTGAAATGGGGAAAATTGGGGTGATGAATCTATCTTCCTATTTTCATTGGGAAATGAGATCCCCACAAAGAATTGACTTACAAAAATTAGGTGAGTCAACTCAATGGGGGAATCTACTGATTTCCTTATGATTAAGGATAGGGGTATCAACCTAAACAACACTTTTTTGAGAGAAACTTTAAAAAATAGTAAATCACCACAATTATGAAATACAACACTTAGATCTTGTAGATGAAGCATAAAACTATGAGAAACAACAAAGTTTTGGCAGCTCAAAGAAGGGTTAAACACTGTGTACCTATCACCAAAAGCACTTTCTAAAAATTTGTTTGGGACTGATTCACCCACTAGGGAATGAGTCATTTCTACAAGAATTAAAATCTAATTTCATGATTCTCAGGCCTTGGGTTTGCACTTCTGATTCCCCTAGATCCCACTATCGAAAAGCCATAAATAAATTTAGGATTTGAGTTTCCATGGCTTGACAACAAAGGTGACAATAAATGCAACTTTGCAAAATTGCTCTTTTGAGATCTTCAACCTTTTTTCAACCTATGAACCTATGCATACATAAGAGGGGGAAAATTGTTTTTTTTTGGTGGATAGGGGTTTACCTTGGTTAAACCACAGGTATGTCTTGAGGAACATCATTGTTAAGAAAAGCGAGGGCCCTTAAATTGGCAAAAAATCAAAAAATAAAAGGTAGGAAACTTGACATAAAATTTTGAATAGGTTATCTATATTATTTCAAAAATATGTAAGAGAATAGAATCTGTAGAAAAGTGGATGTAGTTTCTAAACTACTAGGTTTTTTTTTTTTTTTAAATCCTGTTAATTGAAATTTTGAAATTTCAATGGAGTAGTCAGTTTAAATTTCAAGGAAAAATAGAAAATGGAATTAATACGTCTAACCATACGACCACAATAAAAATGATAATATTTTTTATAAGATTTTAGATATAAGTAGGACTCATGTCGATGTGATGCATAATTTTTTGTGAGAATTTTTTCAAGTAAATGAGTGAATTATAATTTTTTTATTACAACTTTTAAAAATAGGAAACATAAATATGTCGACCCTTAACTTGAGTCAAAACTTCATGAAATTCAATTTTTTTTCTTTTTTTAATCCTATAGTATGCGAATCATAAAATGTGACACATGTTTGGATTCAAAAAATGTGATACTGTTTGAAAGCTATAAATGTTTTTCAATTAGTCTATTAATCAGGACTTTAGTCATAATTTGAATAGAAAATGAATAATAATTACTTATTAAATTCAAGGTAAAGCGTAATTTATATTGGTGCAAAGCTGAGAATCTCCTTTTAAAACCCTTTTCATTTCATCAATTTTGGGTAAAAAAAAAGTCGTCAACCACATACCCATCCATATTGCCACTTTTTGGCCCATCATGATCCCTGCATACCCCTCTGTTTTTGGTAAATAAACCTTGAATTGAAATAATGAAGCATGAAAGGAATGATGAATGAATAATTGCTATGTTGCAACTCACCAAACCCTTGAATAAACCTTTGGAGGATGAAACTCTTGATCTTGATCTTGCATGAAGTGGCTTCAATGGATGTGGATCTTGATACTCTAATCCTAACTTGAATGTATACTTCGATCTTGAAACCTAGATCATAATATTAGCTCCAAAAACATGCATGATTGAACATAAATTTGACATGATGCTTGATATCTTGATTGTTGTTGTAGATGACTAATAAATCTTCCCTTGAATGCTCTTGATAATAATATTTACTCTTAGGATTGATCTCTCAAAGATATAATTGAAAACCTTTAGTTGATTTGATAAAATTACTTTGTATTTATAGATATCTATCCTTAATTTCTCAAAAATTAAACATTACAAGTCAACATTGAAATTTGAATTTGGGATTATAAAAATACCACCAAAAAAATATTTTAAATTTAGGTTCAAAGGCCTAGGGAGAACCCATTCGCCCATGGGTGAATTAGTCCTAGGTCCTTATTCCTGTAACACAGATTTCTCAAGGTAAAGTATTATGTGTTGGCATTAATTTTTGTTAGGTTTTCTCTTCAGAAAATGTAGTTTATTAGGCTTGTAGATGTAAAATAGGGCTTATTAAGGCATAATTAAGTCCAATTTAATTGAGGTGCCCAAAAAAAGTGTGAAAATGTAAAGGATTGCATTTATTTACACTACAATATATCTATAGACCTATCTATCCAGCCCTCTCTCCCTCCTCTCCCTCCTTATCTCCCTCCCTCTCTCTACATCTCTTCATATCTCTTTTTATCTCTAGACATATCTATCCTCCCTCTCTCTACCACTCCCTCCCTCCCTCAAATATCTCCATCTCCATTTTTCTATCTCTA
>VDFB02200551.1:0-19125 GCA_007258455.2 Sequoia sempervirens
GATTTTCTTACTACACTTTGTGAGCAATTTATAAAATATTGAAGAATTATACCTGTTACATGCATATGAGTTTTGATCATTGGTGATGGTATGTCTATTTTATTTATTTGAATGGAATAATTTGGTGAAATCAATCTCATTATAGTAGTATTGAATAGAGTCTTGTCTCAAATCCATGCATGCTTTGTGGCAATTTGATTTGATGTGGCTTGAAAATATTGAAATTATAGTTTTCCTTCAACAATTGCACCATTATTATTAGTGATTGTGTGAATGTTGATTACTATAATATTGGTTTTCTTTTTTTTTCTTAACCATTTTAGGATTGATAGATAAAATGACATTTACCTTTCTCCATTTAGTTTGAGTTTATTCTTAGTTTCTCTCTTTTACTTAAGTCTTTTTCTATTTAATAAACTCAATCTTTATGATACTTTGAATCCTTGAAAGAGCATAGTAATTGTATAGATCTGCTAAGGAAATGATGTAATAGCATGCAATTGATCTTGAATTCTAAAAATTATATGTCTATATCCAATATTGCATGTCGAGAATATATTTTTTGGAATGTCCCAATCAGAAAGACCCCTTGTCAAACAAGTTTACATGAACTACTAAGCTATATATCATGGTCAATACTTGGCCCAAAAGGAACCTTGGATTAGGAATCCTTCCTTTTCTAGAGGAGTATTGATTTATTGTTACTCAATAGTTGGTTGTGCTAAAACCACCATCAATAGGGTTAAATGGGCCTTTTGCATAGGTTTTGAAAAGTTTATAAGGACATTCAAATGGGTTTGTACTTGTTGGCCCTGTTATACTCCCACTCCCTAAAACAACCCCAATGGTTGTCATACTTTTATGAGTTCTAGCTCTACTTCTTTCTTTCATTTGAAGTTCAACCTCCTCACTACTTCTCATGATTATTTTTTCTTAATAATTTGAAAGAGAGTATCAAGTTCAAATAAAATAAAATATAAAATCACAATGCCTTCCCTATGTCTTAAATTTTTTGAAAAGAACTTTTAAAAATACAAAACAAATTGAAAAAAAAAATGTACGATGAAAAACTTACCTCTAATATAGTGGATTTGATGCCTTAGACTCCTCTTTCAACTATTTTTTATCTCCTCTTGCAACTTTTTCTCTTAAACACAAATTTGTAAATGTCAAAATGGGATCATTTTTTTTCATTTTGGTTGTTTTGATGGGTGAATTAGGTTTAGTCATTATTTAAAGGGGTGGGGGGTTTTATGGGCTTTCCCATCCCTTTTTTTATTTAAAAATGTGTTTCTTTTTAAAAACTTAACTTTAAACTTCCTAGGCCATAGGGGATGACTAGTCATCCTCATGATAGTTGAGGGATGCCAAGACATTCCCTGGCTAACCGCGAGACAGCTAGACATCCCATTACGTGCCTTGTAGTTTCTAGGACAATTTTGAAATGTACTTGATTTTGGGCAAGGAGCAAGGATGAGGGGGGATGTTTCATAGGAATCCTTGAAATGTTCCCCACAAAAAACAAGGGAAAAAGGGTAGAACAACAATGACAACTAGTACAACAATAATGCTAGTGGAAATGAAGGCAATTCTGGTAGGCCTGCAAAAAGGAAGGGACCATTGAAAGGATGTTTTACATGTGGTGGATATCACTTTGCAAACCAATGTCCCAAAAAACCATCAAGGTCACAACCACATGAGAACCCTCTTCCCCCACAATGAGTTGCATTCCATCAAAGAATTCATGCAACATTAGACAACGGGCAAGCGGAGTACCATATTATTGGGGTAGAAGTTTTAGGTACTTTCTCTGGTACACCCATCTCAATTTTAATAGATATTGGTGCTACAAAAAAAACCTCCTAATATAGCTAGTAAATTTTCTAGAAAAGTTGGTACATGGAAAATTCTTGGATTGTTGAATACGAAACTAGACAAGAGCTAAGGTGGATCAATGTCTATTTGAAGCAAGGGTTGAACTTCTGAGTTTCTCTACGGAAGTGAATTTGTACATAGCCCCCTTAGATTCATATGATGTCATCTTAGGGTTGAATTATCTATGGAAACATAGGGCCAAAGTAGATTGTCATACAAAAATAGTAGAATGCTTAGATGATCTTGGAAACTGGGTGTCATTGCAAGGAATGCCTAGAGAAGTTAAGCTACGTCTAATTTTTTCCATACAAATGCATAGGGTGAAGAAGAAAGTTTTTCAACTCTTCGTGATGAAAATGGAGAAACTTGAGGAATGCAAAGAGTTCATTTCTCAAGATGATGTAGTATATTATGGACCTCGAGACCACCAAGAAGCTGAAGATGCCAAGGTAGTGGAATTAGGAAAGTTGAATATGGAGAAATACCCTATCCTAAGGAACTTTACGAATGGATTTCTAGAAGAATTACCCAGATTGCCTCCGAAGAGAGTGTTTGATTTCTCCATTGACATAGTTCTAGGGTCATAGCTGATATCAAAAGTGCCATACAGGATGACCACGATAGAATTAATGGAGCTAAAATCTCAATTAGAGGAATTGTTGTCCAAGGGACTGATAAGACCTGTGTTTCACCTTGGGGAGCGCTAATGATCTTCGTTAAGAAGAAATATGGTGCACTGCACTTATGTATTGACTATCAATTGTTTAATAAAGCAAGAATAAAGAATAAATGTATGTTGCCACATATCGATTATCTCTTTGATCAAATGTGAAGAGCAGTAGTGTTTTCAAAGATTGATCTACGATCAAGTTATCATCAACTGAGGATCAATTTTTAAAATATTTTTCAAGACTAGGTACGGTCATTACAAGTTCACAGTCCTACCTTTTGGACTTACAAATGCACCTGCAACATTCATGAACTTGATGAATAATGTATTTAGGGACTACTTAGATAGGTTTGTGTTGGTCTTCTTGGATGATATTTTAATCTACTCCAAGAATGAAGAGGAACATCTTCAATATTTAGAAATTGTTCTCTGACGCTTAAGGGAGCATATGTTGTACTCAAAGTGGACTTTATTTCAAAATTAAGTGCAATATTTGGGTCATGTGATTTCAATTGATAGGATTGTAGTTGATCTAGTGAAGATAAAGATGGTGTTTGAGTGGCCAATGCCTAAGAATGTGTCAGAAGTTAGAAGTTTTAAGGGTCTAGATGGGTACTATCGGAAGTTTGTTGCAAAATTTTCTAGAATAGCTTTTCCCATTACTTCATTAAAAATGAAAGGGAAGAAGTTTGAATAGTCTAAGAAATTTCATGCGACATTTGACCAGCTCAAGGAGAAGTTGATCACATCTTTGATACTAAAGGTACCAAATCTAGATGGTGACTTATTGTTATCACAGATGCTTTAAGAGAAGGTTTGGGTGGAGTATTGATGCAGGAAGGGTGAGTCATAGCCTATGTGTCAAGGAAGTTGAAACCTTATGAGAAAAATATACTTCACATGATTTGGAATTAGTAACAATTGTCCATGCATTACAAATGTGGATACACTATTTGTTGGGGAAACTATTTGAACTGAAGACTGACATCATGGCCTGAATATTTGTTTACTCAACCCAATTTGAATGCACGACAAAGGAGATAGTTGAAATTGATATTTGATTATGATTTCAACATTAGTTATATCAAGGGAAAGTAAAATCAGGTTGCTAATGCCCTAAGTCATAGGAGGCATATCTCCTCGACGATATCAATTCAAACTAACTTCAAAGGTCAAGTATTGCAAAAATACAAGGGTGACAGGTTTTACAATCAATTCAAGCAAGCACTCATGGATAATCCACAAGATCAAAGGTATGAAGGATTTCACTTTGAACCTAATGGTTTATTAAGGTTTAAGGGAAGGATTTGTGTACCTAACTCTAGAGAATTAAGGAAATTGGTATGGAAAGAAGTTCGTAATGCACCATATTTTGGACATATTGGTGTAACTAAGATGTTGGTTGATGTAAATCCATTGTATTTCTAGAAGGGAATGAAAGGGGATGCTACTTGAAATTTGTAGCAAGTTGCTTAGAATGTCAAAGAGTCAAGGCAAAGCATCATCACCTTGTAGGTCTTTTGTATCCTCATGAAGTTCCAAAAAGAAAATGGAAAATAATTAGCATGGATTTTGTGCAAGGTCTTTGAATGTTGAGGAATAAGGAAAATTCCATTCTGGTAGTGGTGGAAAGCTTACAAAGGTGGCTCACTTTATACTAGGGAATTTGGCTGATGGAGCTCCCATAATAGCTCAAAATTTATTCAAGAGGTATTTAGATTGCATGAAATTATTGAAAAGATTATTTCTGACAAGGATGCTCGTGTGACATCTAGATTTTGGCAAACCTTATTTTCTTCACTTGGAACTCAGTTGAACATAAGTTCAGCATATCATCCAGAAATGGGTGGACAAAATGAAAGGGTGAACCAAGTGTTAGAGGATCTACTAAGGATGTATTGCATGGATCAACAATACAAATGAGAGGATTACCTAACTTTGGTTGAGTTTGTGTTTAATAACTCTTATCATTCTACAATCAAGATGGCTCCATTTGAAGCATTGTATTGCAAAAAGTGTCAAAATCCTATAAGCTAGGATAAGCTAGAGGATAGGATAAGCCTTGGGCCAAAAATGTTATAAAAAATGGTGCAAATTGGGATTATCAAGCAAAGGCTAGTAGAATCTAATGATAGGTAGAAAAGTTATGTAGGGGAGAAGGCTTTGTTGAGAGTTAAACCTCACAAGAATTCTATAAAGTTTGGAAAGTCATCCAAACTAGCTTCTCGCTACATAGGTTCTTTTAAGGTTCTCGAGGAAGTCAACCCTGTTGCTTATAGAATTTCTTTCCCACCAGCTCTTACTAGGATTCATAATGTCTTTCATGTCTTGTACCTTAAGAAGTACATACCAAGGGATAAACATGTTATTGGTTAGAATGCTTTATAGGTACAAGACCCAGGAGTGGTAACAATTGAGCCTCTCAAAGTGCTCAGAACATGTAAGCTTCATTTACGTAACAAAGAGGTTCTACAATGCAAGGTCCAGTGGGATCAATATGCAGAAGATTCTACCACTTGGGAGGACTATGCTAAGATGAAGCAAAATTTTCCTCATATTTCACTAGACTTTGAAAGCTCCTGAAATAATATTGTTATGTTTATGGTTTATGGTTTATATTTTATATTTGATACTTAAAATCATCGGGGATGATGATTCACAAGGGGGGGATATGTTACACCCTGTTGTGTTATCACCTATTTACTATTACATTGTTAGATTAAAATGCTTTAATATATGAATGTGTTTTGTATATGAATCTTGATGTATAATGTGGTGAATGAATGTGCAATTGAATATGATGTTTTAAATGTTTTGAAGATAAAATATAAGATGCATAAGAATGTATTGTTATCAACTAACTATTGTTGTAATGTACTAAGTTGTATGCAGGAACATATTTGAACCTCTAGAAGAGAGGGGGAGTATACTTAGGAGAAGAACTTGGTCTGGTGACCTTTAATGAGCCTAACTAAGCATACACGCACTCACATCCTAGTTGGTCTAAGTTGAGTCAAGTTAGTTTGAGGAATTGGTAAGTGATCTTCAGTTTTGGTTTGGGAATGTTTTGTATTATTTTATGATTTCAATCTTTGAATGTTCTTGATTGGGAAAGTGTTATTAATTATTTATGTCGAGTGAAATTCCTTCCTTGTGTGTTCGTATTTATATATTAAACCATGAAATATATACGTAAAATGTATATATGCATGTACATGTCTATGATAACTCATACATGTGAGTAAATACGTGCATAAGTATATGTAGGTAGATGTATCTACACATGCTCATGAACGGATTACCCATATGCATGGGAATATTGATTGGACAAATGTGGCATATACACACACACACACACACACACTTCATGTATATACATCGATCGATGAATATGAGAATATATGTGTTTATGTAAGAAAGTTAAAATAATGTTTTATATACATAATATATATATGTGTATATAATTACGTTAATGTAAACGTATATACATGTATATTAATATACGTATATATGTGTGTATATAGATATAATTATTTTGATATATGTTTAAATATATATATATTTAACTGGCAAGTAATGTATTTGTTGAGAGATTTGGTAAGAGGCTAGAAGTAATATCAGTCGGAGCTTGTAGAATTGAGCTATGGAGGAAGTAATATCAGTCGGAGCTTTTAATACAAGCATGCTGATTTCTATTCCTTTATTATTTATGTTTGAAAAGTTATTTATTATGAATACCTTGTTTAGAAAGGATTGATTTAATACGCAATAAGTTGCTTGGGATAAGCTTGCACATTTCTTGGTTGATTCTTGTTTTGGTGAAATCTTTCTATTTGGATTATACTTATTCTATATTGGAATTTATATGATTTTGTTTTTATTTATACTTTACATAGTTTGTCAATACTCTACGTATATAGAATGAAATGTGAAATGTGGTGTTGGTGTCTTGAAGTACTTTAAATGAAAATGTTAGTTTGAATATGTGGTTAACTTGGTTATTCTTGGGTTAGAATAATCCATGGAAAAGGGTGTAGTTATTATGTCATCACTTTCTTCTTTTTGGGATGTATGTAAAGAGAATGAATGGTCAAAACCAAATCAAGCTAGAAGGGTGGGTGAGAATTTGATCTCCACTCTAAATTTTGGGTGATGAATACTTTGGCCAAAGTAGTGTAAGTAGCCACTATTTACACTATCAATTCATTGTGATTCGGGTTTGCATACTAGGCAGGGATTGTCATACATGTAGATTGTAGCCACCTTATGGAAGCTCTAGATATGTAGGACACAACACCATGCGTTGAGAAGGCTAGTATTATGAGGTTACCAAACCAATTTTTTTGTTGAAGGGTAGATCCATCTTACCAGTTAGGTAGATGTGTGGGGGACCACAATAAGTCAATGGTTGGTGGAAAAACACTTCAGTGATGCTTATCATCATGCAGTTGGCGGCCGAGATTTGAGGAAGGACGTCTGGAGCATTTGTATCTCTATTTCAGTAAGCTCATATAAGCTATTATGTAATCATGTATCCATATCTATGGAAATTGTAAATGGGAAATATTATCATGAAATTATGTAATGTGAAATTGTTACTTGAATTACTAAAATGATTCTTTGTTATGCAATAGGAAAGTTTGAAATGGTTATGTTTCAAAAGTGCATCTTTTTTTAAATATAAAAGAAAAATTTTATTGCTAAGTGTTGGCTTCTTAAACTATTCACTTGTGGGTAAAACATAGTAAAATTATTGGGTAGAACAATGGGCATGTGTAGAGATGTAAAATTGACTTGACACCTATCACACATACTAAATGACAATTTTGCATCATCAACATCATTATCATCGAATATCATTGCATTTCACATCAATTGCATCAAAAACCCTAAATTCCTCTATTAATTGAATAATGACATTATTTAATTAATTCACGTTATCATTTTGACTAATTAAAATAAATTACATTTATTTAATGGAAAGTTTCCTAAAACACTATTTCGGCATTAATTGAATAATACAACATTATTTAATTAATTCATGTTTTATCATTTTGACCAATTAAATTACATTTATTTTAATAAGTTCCTAATCTAACTTTTATTTCATCCTGATTATTTAAATAAGACCAATTATTTAATTACGTCATTAATACACTTTATTCCCCTAAGTCGATTAAATTATTAAAATCATAATAATTTAATTAACTCACTTTCCCTCTAAATTTGAATAATTTGAATAAACTATTCAAAACTTTATCAAAAATCAAATCAAACTAATGCAACTTTGTAAAAGTCAAACTTGATTTGCATGTTCCACTCCAAAAAGAATTAATTAATTAAATTAATTAATTAATCATTCTCAACCACTTTCCTGATTGAGTAAATTATGAATCATTGATTGCTCAACCTAATTCCTGACTGATCAATCTAATCCCTGACTAGTCAATCTATATCCCTAACTAATCAATCTATTCCTCAATCACACTAATTACATAATCTATTTGCACAGATCAGTCCCATCTAAATCCTCTCAACATCTTTTGGTCGTCAATCAAGATATTCTACTACACAATCTTGATCATCCATTTCAAATCACAATTTCTATATAACAAATCTCTTTCCTCACCAAAAAGGATCAAATAATCAACCTATTTTGCACAATGAAGTATTGTCGAGTGTTGATATTGTCATTGATGTCATTGATCAGTCTAGTATTCTTACCTTCGGCTTATCCCTTGTTTCGGTAGTTGTGTTACCAACATAAGGTTTTGGTCCAGCCCTATTCAGTACAGTGTGGGATATTTTTTTTTGCATCTATGCAACATCTCCAACATCTTGTGTAATGTGTTCTCCCGACTCTATCTTCAATGCAAGTCGACTTAGTGGATATGCAAATCCGGTATATATATGAAGCGACATAAAAAAAATATAATGGATATGATATGTGATGTATGATAGCAATTTGTTGATGTATAGTGTGAACTAATATATGTGTTATAGTAGTTTAGTGCAGTGTTTTGAAGATCTTTGTGCTTCAGCAAGAATTGTATTCATGCATTTGCAGATGCAATTATAGCAGTTCAATTTTGTAATATATACTCCAGTTATAAGTTGTCTCTCGACTATAATAGCTATTTTTTGTATCTTGAGCAGTGAGCCTACCGATAGTGAGTCAACCCAACAATGAGCCACCCTGTATTCTATAACCGATTACTTAATACTTGAGAGTTAACCCTCTCCGTGGTTTTTCCCATCTTGGGTTTCCATGTAAAAAAATCTCGGTGTTATGTGGTGTTGTGTTAGATTGCTTTTATTTGGAAATTTTAATTATGTTATGTGGACAACTATTTAAAGGTTTTAATATTTTTAGAGGAATATTGATTCACCCCTCCCCTCTCAGTATTATGGATGTTGAACAATTGGTATCAGAGCCATATCCTTTAGAAGAGTCTAATAGCTCAAAGGAGATTTGTAAGGTTGAACATATGATACCCAAATCTACCATGGATTAGAAAGAATTCATGTTTGTCCTTGAAGATCTTGAAACTATTAAAGATGAAAATAAGGAACTCTCATTAAATCTTCAAATGGAAAATGATTGCATATGTAAACTGAAAGATTAGAACCACAAATTCAAGCTAAGGCATAAAGAGGTCAATAATGAATTGAAGTTAGCAAATAGTACTATCCTTGACCTAAAAGCTAATAGTGAAGAAGATGAAAAGACCAAGGAACATCTAAATAATGCAATCAAGAATAAATTTGATGAATGCAAGAAGTTGGAACAAGAAGTTGTATCTCTCAAATTAGATTTGAAAGAATCAAAGAAGCAAGAGGTCAAATACAAAGCAAGTTCGAAAAAGCTTGATGAAATATTAGTAGCTCAAAGATCACCAGAAAACAAGAAAGGCTTAGGTTGTGAAATTGGTGAATGCTCACACAGTAAATCCGATGAAAAGAAGGAACCTAAACCGGTAAAATAAGCTAAAACTGAATCTGGCAAAGAAGACAAAGGTATGTCTCCTGAAAAGCAACAGGTAAGTAGGAAACCCTTCTCTTTCAATGGTCATTGTTTTAATTGTAATAAACTAGGTCATAAAGCATTAAATTGCATGAATAATATGAATTAGAAAGCTAGATCTTACTCAGGTAGATGTTATAATTGCAATGGTTATGGTCACAATGCTAATCAATGTAGGAAACCAAATAGAAAACAATTTTTTCAATGGTTATTGTTATACATGTTATGCATATGGACATAAGGCTAACCAGTGCAGGTCAAGACAAAAGAAGAAAACCAATAGGTGTTATAATTGCAATAAAATTGGACACATTGCAAGATTTTGCAAAACTGATGCAGTCAAGCCAACCAAACCAATGAAGAAAATTGATAAGGAAGAAGTTAAGGCCAAAATGAAGAAGATCTGGAGAAAGAAAAAAGATAATGGACCCAGCTCCAATGCAAAAATCTGCTCCAGTAATTAGCCCCTCTCTTACTGTTGTCCGGGGGAAGAAATTTTAGGGATCGCGTCTTCCTCCATGAGTAAAAAGAGATTGCAAGCATATCTGGTCTACTCAATCAAGGAGTCTTCGATAAACAAGAAATGTGAACAAGCAACTTGCGAACATCTGGTAAAATCACATCCGTCTGATGGATAGGGAACCGCAAAAAGGATTTATGGCACAATTAATGCAAAAGGGTGCACTTATTACGAAATTAGCATAAAAGAAAAATTCATATGTCACTTTTGATCACTCAAGCAAAAATATCACATGGAGCTAAGGAGAAGCAAGAAGTCGACTTGTGTCCTAGGGTTTGTGCATCTGCAAGAGGTATTTTTCTCGAGTTTTTCTATTTCTCTGTGGTTACAATTATGGATACTCCTTTGGTCAATGTGGCATCTCAACCTCATCCTAAATTCAAGAAGTATCTAGATATATCAATTGAAAATGATATGGCCAGTTGTTTATCAAAAATCTCACACGGAGTCATTCCTACAAAAGATGTTAGGGCTTACATACATTCAAAAGCTTGAAGAATTTAATCATAGCATATTAGTTAATGTGTCGATAAATGAGATCACTGGTGATGATTTCAATGTCAAACCTGAATATAAGGTTCTGGTTGAAAATAAGCTGCATGTCTGGAATGATTTCTCGTGTTTCTGTTTTGATGATAAATGGGTACGAATGGCTATGAGTAGGTTCCATGACACTTTATTTTATTTAGATGAAGCTCATCTGATTAGCAAAGAAGTAATGAAGATTGTTACTGGGTTGAATGACACTGGCATTCTTCCAGTACCAAAGGCAATCAAAAACAAGGAAGTTGAAAACCTAACTCAAGTTGTTTTTTTATGGCAGGTCTTTGGCGATTCATACAAGTAAAAATATAATGATGAGGTATGTTGCCCAGGTCATTGGAAACAAAATCTACTACACCAACAGAGATAACTCCATCTCCACTATTGTTGTCTACACTACATATGATATGGTGGTAAATGGAGTGGACTACGACTTATGTGAACTCATCAAAGATCAATTCCTTGAGAATCTAAATCAATGCAAAGGAAGCAAGAAGGTCGCACTCTAGTTTGGAACCCTTGCACTCTGTTTACTATTCTACTTCATGCATGAAATGCCTGGTCTTGGTCTAGTAGTGTGGTCATCTGAGAAACCAGTTGCTCACCAAATTTTTGAGCGAATGAGGAGGTGTGTTGATACTACTGCACAAGAAATGGCATTTACTTCATTTTTCTCTTTATTATAGTATAAGATGCACAATCGGGATAGAATTCATAAATCTGTTGTCACCAAATATAAGGATGATATCACATTCATTATAGTCATAGTTGAAAAATGTGTATTGGAAGTTGTTGTACCAAGAACTTAGTGGATACCCAAATTGGGGTATGAAGTATCAGAAGAATATGTAGAATTTCTTGCAAAAGTTTTGTTAGAGATTCTGGTAGATACCTCTCAGAAGAGGTTTGGCATAGCAAAAGAAAAGTTCAAATAAATCTGGAAAGAGTAGATCTCAAAGGAAATCAATAAGAAAGTATAGAAGACTTTGAAAACAATTAAGGAAGGAGGTATGATAGAGGAAGGTCTTGCAGCAATCAGAAGAATTACTCATAGTACAACTAGTAGCTCATCTGGTACCTATGCAAGAGCAATTGAACCTTTAGTAGAAATGGAGAGTCCATCCTGTAAGAGGAAGAAAGGTCTTCCTCCGCCTACTTCAAGCAAGAAGACAAAAGGAGCGAAAGCCACTGATGCTCATCTTGTTGTTGTAGAATTTGAAATAGAATTAGACCCAGACAAGTACCAAATTAAGGTTTGGGAGAAGAAATACAAAAAAGGTAACTCGTGATCCTCCTAATGCAGATACCTTATTTGAACTACTTGTAGATGGAAACGCTAAAGAGGTTGGTGATTTGTACAACTCTGCTACTTCCAAAGGAAAATAAAATATAACACAAGCATTTGTTTTGTACTCCTCAAGATTAGATGGAAATCTAGATAATTTCAAAGAGGATATTCCAGATAGTCTCTGGGTTGGTCTAAATACAATCCAGAATAAATGCTAGGAAAATAGATAAGGACATTGTTATTTGCAGAGCTGTACCATTGTTTCTCAATCTAATAAAATAGGAAGACTTAGCAAGTTTTTAGGGCTGGGTTAATTAGGGGTTGAGAACAAAGAAAGGGAATAGACCCTTATGGAGAACACAAAGAAGTTGTAGATAAATTGGCCAGGTGTCATTGCCGAGAGCCCTCCCAGGACATGGCAAGAAATCTTGGGATGTTGATGCGATGATGGATTTGCTCCATCATCTACTACCCACATGCTCTCAAGGAGGAATTGGATACTAAAAATGTTGCAAATCTTGTACCAAAATGCATTGATGTAGGAAATTCTAACCTTGATATAAGATCCTCAAAAGGGTGGAACACTCATTCTGGATAAAATATTCTCACGATGGGCTAAAATAGAAAAGAAGTTAGAAGAAGAAAGAAGAAAATTAAGAAAAGGAAGAGGAGAGGAAATGGAAAAAAAGGAGAAGAAATAACTATAGAAGTTAATTACAAAAGCGGGGAAAACACGAGAGGGGAAAAGAATTGAAGAAGCCGGTGGGGCAGGTTAAAGGGAAAGGGAAAATTGTGCAACCGATGCTTGTTCCGATGATGTGAGTTGCCGCCATGATCCAACCTCTTCAGATGTTCGCAAACATGGAGAAGATTAATCCTTTTTAGAAATTTTCAAGTTTTTGAGTCCATTCGGTGGCGAAATTGACATGCTTAAGGAATTAGAAAAAAAGATAATTTGATTAAGGAGGGTTATTGTTGATCTCCAAAGTATTATTCCAAAATGCGTATAGATCAATCCGAGGAAGCAATCTGAGATAAATCTGAGAACCCACTCATCAATGTTATGAAAGGACTTGAGCTACATATAAGATAGAAAGCTCACATAGGAAAAGGAAGCAAAAGAATAAGACTCTTGCGAGAATTAAAGATCGTGTAGAAATGCCTTCTCAATGTGTCAGCTGAAATGAGGGCAAGGTAAAGACCTTCTTGAGGAAGGAAATTCTTTGTATTTGTACAGCTTGTAGTGGTTGGATGCCACAACCATTATCAGAAAAGAGCTTGACTCAATTGAGTCAATGATCAGGCAGGCATACCATTCTTTCAAGTTATCTAAAGACTTGTCCAATTTCGGGAGATCCTCAATTGAGGAACTGCACAAAAAGTACTTTGAACTACAACAACAACGGGACAACATCATTTTTCCCTTAGACAATCTCTAGGAAATGTGTGCAGATAGTATTTCACTGATGAATTGTGCCCTCCTGAAGGCACAGTTGGCTACCCTCTTTGATCCTTGCTCAATTAAAGACAGAGAATCTCTACTTGCATCCATTCAAGTTCATGCACAACTTCTAACCGAAGAAATTTTATAGTGGAATGATAACAAAGGTAAGTGGGTCACCCATCTTCAGAAAATCAAGTAGTATTTCTCTGGTGGCACATCAGGTGCATCCTAAAAGTTTTTCACCATGTACCCCTTGTTCATTGATGTCAAAAGGGGGAGAAATTAGACAAAACAATTTTTTTTTTGAGAAACAGAGATAGTCATCATAGGGGAAGTTCTAAAGTTCATCTTTTGAGGTTTTGGCATTCTAAAATTTTGTTTTCTATCAATGACAAAGGGGGAGATCATTGATATTTGTCATTGATTGCATTGATCGGTTTGGGATTCTTAACTCTGGCTTATCCCTTGTTTCAATAGTGGTGTTACCAGCATAATTTTTTGGTCCATCCCTATTTGGTATAGCCTGGGATATCTTTTTTGCATCTATGCCAACATCTCCAACATCTTGTGTAACGTGTTCTCCCGAATCTATCTCCAATGCAAGTTGACTTAGTGGATATGTAGATCTAGTATATATATGAAGCAACATAAATAAAATATAATGGATATGATATATGATGCATGATAGTGATCTGTTGATGTATAGTGTGAACTGATATATGTGATATAGTAGTTTAGTGGAATGTTTTGAATATCTTTGTGCTTCAACGAGAACTGTATTCATGCATTTGTAGATGCAATTATAGCAATTCAATTTTGTAATAAATACTCCAACTGTAAGACATCTCTTAGTTGTAATAGCTAGTTTTTGTATCTTGGGCAGTGAGCCAACCCTGTAGTGAGCCAACCCAATAGTGAGCCACCCTGTATTCTATAATTGGTTACTTAATACTTGAGAGTTAACCACTCTTCATGGTTTTTCCCATCTTAGGTTTCCATGTAAAAAAATCTTGGTGTTATGTGGTGTTGTGTTAGATTATTTTTGTTTGGAAATTTTAATTAAGTTATGTGGAAAATTATTTAAAGGTATTAATTTAGAGGAATACTAATTCACCCCTCCCCTCTTAGTATTTTGGATGTTCAACACCGAGATCCAAATCACCATTGACAAACCTTCAACCAATATCTTCAATCAACACACACATTCTTCAAGCTCTCGCAACGCAACTATGGAGGCTTCACATTGATACGAGCAACCACATCTTTGTGAATACACTTTGACACGGGATTGTAACACTATTCTTTTTGTGAATTCATGTATGCTTTCATCTTTTGATTTTGTTTCTTGAATTCAATAATAGTTTAGCTTCATTTCATGAGTGAATGGGCATAGATATAGATTCTTGTTTTGATTAGATTAGTTTATATTTCATTACAATTATCTTGTTCACACTCTCAGATTTCCCCCTCACACATTCTAACGCACCCAGTGAGACCTTGATCCTTAACACTAACGATTTTATGAGCTACATTTGAAGTTACAGGTCTTGGAAGTGCTCTAGAAAAACCCTCATGCATAGTTCTAGAAAGCTTTTGCATTTGCTTTCATAGTTTTGACACTTTTGGTAGTGATTCCAGTGCTTTTGAATGTGATCTTTGTGCCTTTGACTCTTTCCAATGCTTATGTCTTCTAATAGAGGGTGCTTTTGATTATTTCTAGCGCTTTTGCCCTATTAATATGTGTTTGAGATCTGCAAGTCAAAATTTTATTTCTAATGCTAACAAATGCCTGATTTGAATGTGTGACAGGTACTAATGTCATTTATGCAGGGTTTGAAGAAGTATAATTGATGGTTATCCCAAAAACATATTTGTTACAAGGAAGACGAAGGGTCAAAGAAGCTTTAATCTTCTAAGATTTTTTAGTTAAGAAATCTTTCATTTGATGCCTAAAAAAAACAACACAAACAAAGAACTTTTGATTTAGTGCTCTAAAATGAATATTTTAAGCTTTTTAAGTTAGGAAATCTTTCTTTTGGTGCCTAAAAAGAACAACACAAACAAAACACTTTCGATTTAGTGCTCTAAAATGAATCTCTTAAGCTTTTTAAGTTAGGAAATCTTTCATTTGGTGCCTAAAAAGAACAACACAAGCAAAATTCTTTCAATTTAGTGCTCTAAAATGAATCTTTTCCAATCTTTCTAAGTTACAAAATTTCAAATTGGTGCATAAAAAGAATAACACAAACAAACAATTCAATTGGTGCTCTAAAAAGGTTTTTAAGCTTTCAAATTAACACTTTGAATGTTTGATTTTCCATTTGTTGACCAAAACGAATTCCTTTTATTGAAGCATGCTCAAATTCATTTTTGTTGACCAAGTAAAACCAGGATCTAGAAAAACACTCAGTTTTGGGCTTAAAATGAAGAAATCAATTTTTGTCTTGCACCTTTGCTATCTCATTGATTGATATCCAGAACACCTCTATTGGGTGCTTTAAAAAGAACCATTGCTATCTTATTCCACACTTTGAGGTGATAGCACCAATCGAGGTCTTAAAAGGAATTAAATTGTGATGGAGTGTATTTCATGTATTTTGTGTTTGGAAAACTAGGTGACTATCCTCTCCCCCTGCACCTTTTGGTGATCTTGGGTGATGAAAATCATCTTGAGTTTCACACTTTTTACTTCAAAGAATACCTTTAGAGGGCTTACCTTATGAGACACATCCTGCGCTAGAGAACTCAAAGGTGACCCAAGTGTACTTTTCTTTGGTCCTCTATATAAATTATTATGGGTGTGAGGAAAGTTCATCAACCACAAGGTGTTGTTGTTCTATATTGAGGAATGTCTCTCCCAGTATTTGTGTGATACATTAAAACTCGCAAGGGCTAGGAGGCCTCTTAATTGAGTGAATTACCACATGTATCGACATCCAAAAATAATAATCCCAAAATGTGACTAAGAGCCAAATGCTTGTAGAAGATACCCCTTTTATCCAAATCATACTCTGAAGTGGTGCATCAGAATTTACTTCTGAGAAGTTACTTACCAAGTCCAACTTATGGTTGAGCGTACAAAGCCTCTCCATTCATTGCATGTAAAATCATCCCTTAAGGGCATGAGGTAAGCCCACCTAGGAAGAAGTGCCTATCCCTAAGGTGTACTTTGTTTTCACAAAAAATTGCCAAAATTGTTCAAACATCAAACACTATGCTTGAATTTAAAATAAACATATTAAAAAACACTAAACATGATGGTTGAATCACAAACCCTTTAACTTAGTGTGTAATTTTAAGAGAATCCCTATATTTGCACTCCTTAAGGATCTCCTTAAAGGTTTATGAATATTCAGGCTTTAATTTCAGGCTACATTGGCTCAAAGTAAACATTTGGAAACTATGGCTTGGGTATCATGATTTCACAACTTAAAGCCATAGACATACAGGTCACACAAGTACATGCTTTTTGAGTCATTCAAAAAATATTGTATCACTTGCCACATCTGGAAACAGATCAAAACATCCAAAAACTGCAAGAAAAACATCAACCCTATTGCCAAAATACTGAAGTTGGAAAAAAAAATTAAACAAGAAGCCACACTTGCTACTGATTTTGCCGCACTTGACTAAGAGTTGATCACCCTTGCTAGAAAAAGCTCACTTTTTCTCTCTGTCTCATAAACAACCACTGATGAAAATTTGTTGCATTTGACAAAACCAACACACCTATTGTAAAACCAGCACACTTGCTCTTTTTATGTTGCACGTGCCAAATTTTTTGTAGTGCACTTGACTAAAGTATGCTCGTGATTGCCAAGAAAACTCCCTTTTGACTAAATAATTCACCACATTGGAAAAATGCATACAGAGGTCGCACTTGACATTTCTGCTCGCACTTGCTTCTCAAAATCTAGCGCACTTGACAAATTTTAGGTCGTAGTTGATAAAAATGACCGCTATTGCTCACAATTTGTCGCTTATGCTCAAAACCTATCACTTATGTTGAAAATCAGAAAGATGATCCAAAGCTAGTTATAGGACCTTTGTTGAAACAAAACAATTAGAAACCCTGATAGGTCATATAGTCCTTCATCCACTCTCAACATTCCATCCTACTTTTGGAAATTAGAATAAAAACTGTAAAACCCTGCCACGTAACCTAGAGGACGATGCAACACTATGGAAGCACAACTAATTTTTTTTCTTAAAAATAGTAACAATAACAAGTAAAGTAAACTACTCTAAACACATATATCCTCTAGGCCACGCAATGTTTCTACATGTGAATCCCAAAACTTACAAAATTAATCTAACCATAGCATATGAAATTAACTCATGATAAACAACATACATCAAAGCATTAACCTATTACATAATATACAAAGTACAATAATGAATTCTTCCAAAGATTACATTAAGTCAATATACCATTACAAAGCTCATCTCCAAGATGAGGTAGATCATACAAAATGATACAATTACATAACACACGGATCCTCCTCGATTACAAATGAGTATAAATGCATAGTGTCCTACTAATACAATGAACATAAGAGAAGTAACCTATCCATAGATACACATGAGCTCTTTGAACTGGAAGGTCTCGCCATCACGAACAAGCAGAGAAAGCCCAACAGTGTAAGATGCACACCCAGCCATGTGGTACCCGTAGGCCCAACCCCCGTGCTAGGAGTTAGTAAAAGGAAACCAAGACAAACCTAATACCTCTAGACACAGGCAACATACAAAACAACACTGTACCAATAAACACATAACATAAGGTTACATTGCTTCCAGAACCACTGAATCAAGTGCATCCACTATACAATACAAACCAACTGTTTTCATAGGAGGCGTATCATCACAAAGTTTGCATTGGTTATCCTTAGGAGATCTTCCTAGGTCCCAGCCTCCATCCTGGGTTATCCTGGTAACCTCTCATGAACTCTGGCCCCACATGCATGCTAGTGCGGAATTGATTATCTTTCGAGAAGACAAGATAATGATCTTACCATTACAGGCCTTCCCAACTCATCACAAGTCTAATACAAGCACTTGAGCCAATGAGCGAGGCTAAATTATCAAGTTAAATGTATTAAGCTACCCTTTCCCCTAATATAGGTTATTTAATTTCTACTGATTAAACTGACTCTCATATGAGTTGTCCTGGCACCACTTTGTGTGCTAGCCCCAGTTGAAAGCCACTCCCTTATTGACAACACAATATACTTATTCCACAACCCAAGGGCAAATTGTGCACTAAAAATGATAACAAATAACGACCATAACTCAAGAGGTAACACATCCCTACAAATGTCAAATATTGAATCCCAACTATGTGCACTACCCAAGGAAATCTCAAAGGGTGAAAAAAAGACTCAACCTTTTCACAATTTACAATCTCTGGAAGACTTACATTTTCACAATAACAAATATCCCCCCAATACACAATTACAGAAGAATACGTAATTAAAATAAGCAACTTAAGTAATTAAATGAACTACCATTAGGATTTCCTAAATCCATATAAAATAATAACTCATATTTAAAATACATCATTTAAACATAATTCTAATTTATAAATCAACAATGAATTAAACTAAATGTTTAACTTTCAGTTTTACAACTACTCATAATAATTAACTCAATTTCCTCAATTAAAATGATCAATCATTTAAAGTTAACTATTTGTGCTTGCATACACCTATCGCAATAACAACCATTAAATAAATATATTTAATATGTATATATATAATTA
>VDFB02200551.1:19839-40219 GCA_007258455.2 Sequoia sempervirens
ATTTTTTTTAAAATTTTCCTAAGCATGGTCAATTTTGTTGTACAACAAATTCTTTAGACTTTCAAAATGATTTTAAAAAAAATAAATTTATATAGGAAATTTACAAATACAAATGTATTTATTATATATATATATCAAAACCAATTATCCAGAAGGAAAAATTTTAACCAAAATATTCTAAGAGTAATATTTTTCAACAAAATTTACTAGACATTCTAATTTTCTCAAATTTTACAGAGGAACATGATTTCCAAAAATTTAACTGAGTTCCCAATTTCAATTTCAATAGAGGTTTCCTAAATCATTAGGTACTTTCCTTTTGAATTTTCTATTGTGTTAAAAATAATTTCTACAGAGATCGAAATCTTTCACGGTAATTTACCATTTTCTATAGAGAAGATTTAAATAATCTTAACATAAAGGATTACAATTTTCTACAGTTTCAATTCAATCTCATCAGAGGCTCTAAAATTTAACTATAATTTTCTTCTATATAAATCCATTTCTAAAACTCAATTTTAACAGAGGATCTAAAATATTTTCTATAGAGATTGTAAATATTTCTAAAAGGCTGTAAATATTTACGACAATCTTTCAATTTAAATAAAAATAAAAAGCTTCTACAAATAATGAAATCCTCTTCTACAAGAAACTTTTCCAATTTGCAAAACAATAATAATTTAAATAACCTTTTCAAATTAAATTTACAAAATGCAACAAGGAACCTGTTCCAGAATATTTGTTGATTCAAAGTTTGATGTAGAGCTTTCTCTTCAATTTCCAACTTTTCCAAAGCCTCTTCCCATAATTACCACTTTCCAGAGAACAAAAAAATAATCCAGAACCAAAAGAAATGCAACAAAACTAGATCCCCAAATTTTTTGAGAGCTTCTATTTCCAAAATTTTAACAACCCAAAAAATATTCAACCACTCTAGAATAACCTCTTCCTTCCGTGAAATAGCCTCTTTTCATCCATCCCAATAATTCTCTCCGGGAATCAATTTTCAACTACCATAGTAAATATCTTCTAACTTCCAGTTACAAAACAAATATCTTTTCTACAACAACCACAGATATTTCCAAAGATCTTTTACAGATATTATGCATTTGAAATTTAAATAACTTATGTATTTCAAATCAAATTTAATCTAATAATAAAAATCACTTTATAAAATAACTTAAATTAGTTAATTAATTAATTTATCAATTATAAAGCCTCAACATCAATAATCCAAATTAATTAAATAACCAATCAAACATTTATAAATTAATTCTCACAAATAAACCTTGCACAATAAATAAAATAACAAGGCAAACATGGATAAAGAATACAACCAATACATGGACTGATGACACACTGTAACTAGGGTAAAGGTTTGACTAGGTAGACCTGTTACTATCTCCCAATCAACATTACTGTTGGGTAGTGGAAACACTCAAACCTGTGAATCCAGGTGAATCTGTTGTCCTATACCTACAAACCTACAAACAAAGCGTATGTCATACATGTATCCAAATAATAAATCATACACACCGTGAAGAGAGAATCGCGAAATCGTAGGGCACTCACATGCGAGTGATGCAATCTAGTTCCCTTCACCAATATAGTATCATAATAAACTAACGAACTACAACATCAATTAAAATACATATGAGCATATATCAATCACTCAAATAATCACTTAAAACTAACATACAACATGTCATAAACCATCAATATAGTGTATCATTTCATCAATGTAGATCTATCATTGCTCCACTGTCAGCGATAGAATAACAATAACATAAAATATGGTCTATCAATGTATCTAAACTGTCAGAGAAAACATAGAAAATCAGAGGGGTGTTACATCCTCCCCCCTAGGATCTGGCTTACTCCTAGAAGCCTATGAACAAATAAGGATAGAGCTCCCTCATCCTGGTAGCATCCTCCCATGTAGCAGAAGTGTCATCTCTAGGATCCCACTGGACCCTCACTTGCTCAATATCTCGACCCCTAAGGGCGAGTCTCTTGTGTTGTGTAACAGACACAGACTCCAAAGCTAGCTACCTGTCCTCTACCTGTAAGGTAGTCCAGTCAAGGATGTGAGAAATGTTAGGGTGGTAAGGTTTAAGTACAAAAACATGGAACACATCGTGGATGCGCGAGAGACTGGGCAACAAAGCAAGGCAGTAAGTAACTAGCCCAATCTTCTCTAGAATCTCAAAAGGCCTCACAAAGCGAGGTGCGAGCTTAGAACCCTTTCCATAATGAATCAGACTCTTTCACAGACGCACTCGCAAAAAGACTCGGTCACCTACAACAAACTGGCGATCCACACGATGTGCATCTGCATACTTCTTCTTCCTTTCCTGTGCAACAACCAAATGCTCCCTGATTCCAACCACCTACTACTCCATATCCTGAAGCATATCGGGACCCAATAAAATCCTATCCTCCAACCTGTCCCAACTCAAAGGAGTTCGACATGGTCATCCATACAATTCCTAAAAAGGTGCCATGCCAATAGAACTCTAAAACCCGTTGTTATATGCAAACTCTACAAGATAGAGATAATCCTCCCATCGTGTCTACTGGTCCATGACATACATGCATAGCATATCCTCAATGATTTGATTGAGCCTCTTGGTCTTCCCATTTGTCTCAGGGTGATACATTGAACTAAAGTTCAATTGTGTCCCCATAGCATGTTGTAATGATGTCCAAAGAGCTAAAGTAAACACATGATCCCTGTCAGAAATAATTCGAAGAGGAATACCATGCAACCTCACAATGTCCTCCATGAACACTCTAGCAACTGACAAAGCATTATAGGAGGAATGGATAGGTGAGAAGTGTGCTACCTTTGTCAACCTATCTACCGTCACCATAATAGCATTGTGTCATCGTGAAGAGTTGGGTAACCCAACAATGAAATCCAATGAAATGATATCCCATTTCCACTCAGGAACCAAATGAGGTTGTAGAAGACCAACCAAATGTTGGTGTTTGGCCTTAACTCATTGGCACTCCAAACACTGTGATACATAATCAACGATATCTCACTTCATACCTGCCCATAAATAAAGCGCTCGCAAATCGACATACATCTTCTTCACTCCTAGATGAGTTGAATAAGGTTCCCGATGTGCCTCTGTCAAAATTAAGGTACGAAGACCTTCAGAAGATGGAACATAAATACATCCCATGTATCTCAATAACCCATCTATCTCTAAAGAATATCTTGAGTACCTGCCCTCCAGAGTCCTGCTGGACTCAATCTCAGATCTTACCTCCTAGTACCAGCTTTCTGTAAGAAGTGCGGTAAGAATCTGGCTCCTCAAATCCACAGTAAGAGTCAACTTAGATAGCTCATTCCTCTATCTACTGAGAGTGTCAACCACTACATTCTCCTTCCCTTGGATGTACTTCACCTCAAAGTCATACTCGGAGAGGAACTCCATCCATAACCTTTGCCTAGCATTAAGGTTAGGCTACGTGAAGATGTATTGTAGAATCTGATGGTCACTGTGTAACTCAAAACGGTGCCCCAATAAGAAATGTCTCTATTGAGTCAAAGAATGTACCACTACAGCTAACTCAAGATCATGCATAGGGTAGTTCAACTCATGATCCTTGAGCTTGCGCGACTCGTACGCAATGACTTGACCATCCTGCATCAAAATTTGCTCCTAACCCCTCCAAAGATGCATCTACACATATAACAAAGTCTCCTATAGGATCAGGTATCGCAAGGATCGGTGCACTAGTCAACCTCTCCTTCAATGTCTGAAATGCAACCTTGCTCCGCTCTAACCAAACGAACTTCTTCCCTTTCCTCTAAAGAGAAGTGATAGGATGTCCTACCCTAGAAAATTCCTGAATAAAATGCATGTAGTAACCTGCTAGTCCCATGAAACTACGTATCTCTATCACATTCGTGGGCGTAGGCCAATCTATGATCGCCTGGATCTTCACATGATCCACTGCAATGCCCTCTCCTAATATAACATGTCCAAGGTACTTGAGCTTAGTCTTGAAGAACTCGCATTTGGACAAGTTGGCATACAACTGATTATCCCTCAAACATTGCAAAACCTGCCTCAAATGTTCCTCATGCTCCTCAATTGTCTTGGAATAGATCAATATGTCATCAAGGAATACAACTAAAAACCTATCTAGGTACATACGAAAGACTCCGTTCATCAGGCTCATGAATACAGATGGCACATTTGTCAACCCGAATGGTACCACTGTAAACTCATAGTGACCGTAACATGTGCGAAACACCGTCTTATGAATGTCAGAATCCACAATACGCAGTTGATGGTATCCTGACTTAAGATCGATCTTTCAAAAGACCGTAGCACCCTTGACCTGATCAAACAAATCATCGATCCTAGGTAGGGGATATCAATTCCTGATGGTGACCTTATTTAGCTGACAGTAGTCTATTCACAGACGAAGAGAACCATCCTTCTTCACAAAAATCATAGGTTCTCCCCAAGGTGAAACACTAGGGAAAATGAAACCCTTCTCTAACAACTCCTCAAGCTACAAGTGGAGCTCCTTAAGCTCCTGAGTCTTCATATGGTATGGGGCTCATGAAATGGGTTTGAAACCAGGTAAAAGATCAACCTTGAAGTTTATGTCACGCTGAGGTGGCATCCATGGAATCTCATCGGGGAAAACATTTGCATACTGCTAAAGTATGGGGTGGCTATCTATAGAAGCCTTATCCTCTCTATCACCCATCTCCAAGTCATCTACTATTACAACAAATAACTGACATCCCTGATGAACACATCTTCTCGGCTGCATAGCCGAAATCATCCTCAATGATATAGGTCTTTGAACTCCTACTAACTCAATCTCACTAGCAAATGCATCAATACATCATATCGAATTATGTCAACAATCAATTGTGGCCCTATGAGCCTCAAGCCAATCCATCTCTAAGACAATGTCATATGACCCCAACGGTATAATGTGAAGGTCAATGGTAGTCTGGGAGGTCCACATTATCCCAGAGTTCCCAGTGCTTAAACCTAGGCCCTGATACCAAGTGTAAAACCACACCACATAACTTAGAGGACGATGCAACACTACAGAAGTGCAACTAATTTTTTTCTTCTTAAAAAGAGTAACAATAATAAGTAAAATGATCTACTCTAAACACATACATCCTCTAGACCATGCAACGCGTCTACATGTGAATCCCAAAACTTACAAAATTAATTTAACCATACCATATGATGTTAACTCATGATAAACAACATACATCAAAGCATTAACCCATTGCATAATATACAAAGTACAATAATGAATTCTTCCAAAGATTACATTAAGTCAATATACCATTACAAAGCTCATCTCCAAGATGAGGTAGATCATACAAAATGTTACAATTACAAAATACATGGATCCTCCTCGATTACAAATGAGGAGTATAAATACATAGTGTCCCACTGATACAATGAACATAAAAGAAGTAACATATCCACATATACATATGAGCTCTCCAAACTAGAAGATCCCGCCATCACAAACAAACTGAGAAAGCCCCACAATGTAAGGTGCACAATCCACCCAGCCATGTGGTACTCGTAGGCCCAACCCCTATGTTAGGAGATAGTAAAAGGAAACCAAGACAAACCTACTACCTCTAGACATAGGAAACATACAAAAAAACATTGTACTAGTAAACACATAACATAAGGCTACATTGCTTCCAAAACCACTAAATCAAGTACATCCACTGTACAATACAAATTGATTGGTTTCATAGGAGGAGTGTCATCATAAAGGTTGCATTGGTTATCCTTAGGAGATCTTCCTAGGTCTCGGCCCCCATCCTGGGTTATTGTGGTAACCTCTCATTAACTCTGGTCCCACATGCATACCAGTGCAAAATCGATTATCTTTTGAGAAGACAAGATAACAATCTTGCCATTCTAGGCCTTCCCGACTCAAGTCTCATACAAGCCCTTGAGCCAATGAGCAAGGCTAAATTATCAAGTTAAATGTATTAAGCTACCCTTTCCCCTAATATAGGTTATTTAATTTCCATTGATTAAATTGACTCTCATATGAGTTATCTTGGCACCACTTTGTGTGCTAGCCTCCATTAAAAGCCACTCCCCTATTGAAAACACAATATACTTATTCCACAACCCAAGGGTAGACAGTGCACTAAAACTGATAACAAATAACCACCATAACTCAAGAGGTGACACATCCCTACGGATGTCAAATACTGAATCCCAATTACGTGCACTACCCAAGGAAATCTCAAAGGGTGAACAAAAGACACAACAACCCTTTCACAATTTACAATCTTTGGAAGACTTACATTTTCACAATAACAAATATCCCCCCAATACACAATTACATAAGAATACACAATTAAAATAAGTCACTCAAGTAATTAAATAAACTACCATTAGGATTTCCTAAATCCAAATAAATAAATAACAATTATATTTAAAATACATCATTTAAACATAATTCCAATTTATAAATCAACAACGAATTAAACTAAATGTTTAACTTTCAGTTTCACAAGTACTCATAATAATTATCTCAATTTCCTTAATTAAAATGATCAATCATTTAAAGTTAACTATTTGTGCTTGCATGCATCTAAAACAATAAAATCCATCTAAATAAATATATTTAATAATGTGATATATATAATTAAATATAATTATATATACATATAAAAATATATATATTATTTAATTATAAAATCAATTATACTTTTCCAATTAACCATATATAAATATATTTATTATATATATACATTATATATAATATATATATATATATATTAATTATTTTATATATATATATATATATTAATATATTTAATATATAAAAATACATGCCAATATATATATACATATTGTATATATATATATATAATAAAATATATATATATATATATATATATATAATAAATATAAAAAACATATTTAAAACAATACGAATCATAGAATATAAAAGGCAATAACATATGCATAATGCTACGCCTCAAATGTTACCACCATCCACTAGGGTAGGCAAGGGGGACAATGACACGCCATAACAACGTCACCCATAGCCCTTTCTATGGGGTTGTGGGGGTTAAGCCCCCAAAATCTTCATATAATTTATATATATATATTAAATTTTTTAAGTTTCTTGAGCATGGTCAATTTTGCCGTACAGCGAATTCTTCAGACTTTCAAAATGATTTTAAAAAAAAAAAATTGCTATAGGCAATTCACAAATACAGATGTATTTATTATATATATATATATATATATATTTAGAATGTATATATATATCAAAACCAATTTATCCAAAAAGACAAATTTTAACCAAAATATTCTAAGAGAGATTTTTCAACAAAAATTACCAGAGGTTCTAATTTTCTGAAATTTTACAGAGGAACATGATTTCCACAAATTTAACTGAGTTCCCAATTTCAATTTCAACAGAGGTTTCCTAAATCATCAGATAATTTCCTTTTGAATTTTCTACTGTGTTAAAAACAATTCCCTACAAAGATCTAAATCTTTCACAGTAATTACCATTTTCTACCGAGAAGATTTAAATAATCTTAACATAGAGGATTACAATTTTCTACAGTTTCGATTCAATCTCAACAGAGGCTCTAAAATTTAACTATAATTTTATTCTCTATAAATCCATTTCAAAAACTCAATTTTAACAGAGGATCTAAAATATATTTTCTACAGAGGCTGTAAATATTTACGACAATCTTTCATTTTAAACAAAAATACAAAGCTTCTACAAATAATGAAATCCTCTTCTACAGGAAACTTTTCCAATTTGCAAAACAATAATAATTTAAATAACCTTTTCAAATTAAATTTACAAAATGCAACAAGGAACATGTTCCAGAAGATTTGTTGATTCGAAATTTGATGTAGAGCTTTCCCTTCAATTTCCAACTTTGCCAAAGCCTCTTCCCAGAATTACCACTTTCCAAAGAATAGAAAAATAATCTAGAACCAAAAGAAATGCAACAAAACTAGATCCCCAAATTTTTTGAGAGCTTCTATTTCCAAAATTTTAACAACCCAAAACAAATTCAACAACTCTAGAATAACCCCTTCCTTCCGTGAAATAACCTCTTTTCAACAATCCCAATAATTCTCTTTGGGAATCAATTTTCAAACAACAGTAATAAATATCTTCTAACTTCCAGTTACAAAACAAATATCTTTTCTACAACATCCACTGATATTTCCAAAGATCTTTTACAGATATTATGCATTTGAAATTTAAATAACTTATTTATTTCAAATCAAGTTTAATCTAATAATAAAATCACTTTATAACATAAATTAAATTAATTAATTTATCAATTATAAAGCCTCAACATCAATAATCCAAATTAATTAAATAACCAATCATAACATTTATAAATTAATTCTCACAAATAAACCTTGCACAATAAATAAAATAACAAGGAAAATGTGGATAAAGAATACGACCAATACATGGACCGACGACACACTGTAACTAGGGTAAAGGTTTGACTAGGTAAACCCGTTACTATCTCCCAATCAACATTATTGTTGGGTAGTGGACACGCTCAGACCTATGAATCCAGGTGAATCCATTGTCATGTACCTACAAACCTACAAACAAAGCATATGTTGTGCATGTATCTAGATAATAAATCATACACACTGTGAAGAGAGAATCACAAAATCGTAGGGCACTCACATGCAAGTGATGCAATCTCGTTCCCTCCACCAACACAGTATCATAATAAACTGACGAACTACAACATCAATTAAAATACAGATGAGCATATATCAATCACTCAAATAATCACTTAAAACTAACATAAAGCATATCATAAACCATCAATATAGTGTATCATCTCATCAATATAGATCTATCATCACTCCACTATCAGTGATCAAATAACAATAACATAAAATATGGTCTTTCAATGTATCTAAACTGTCAAAGAAAACATAGCAAATCGGAGGGGCATTACAAAAATAAACAAACCTAGATTATTCCCTCACCCACACTTCTAAGATATCAATAGCTACTTGAACCTCAAGGCTAGTTCAAGTAAGATTTTCTGCAACATATCCTCTAGAAGAAGTGAGATAGAAAGCCAAGCCTCCCAGAATTTTGAGTTCCAAGAATAGTGTCACCTCAAAACAACACTCAAACCTTAGGGTCTTGAGTTTCATATCAGACCATATAAAAAACACCCACACTTTCACCATATGACCATTTGGCATCTATCTGCTCTCATTCAACAGCCAAACCTTGCAACACCAATCCTACAACCAAGTCTCACACACATTGAAGGTGAACAAATAGATATCATTAGCAGTTTAAGGACCTTCATATTTGAGAAGAACAAAGCACCAAACTAGTGGAGAAATACAATAAAAATCTTAGATAAAGAGGAAGAGAAATCAGACCTAGTAGTCGGAAGACCCATGTTACCACCACCTCTGTGGAAATAGGTATCCATCCTTCATGATCTCTTCCATCCTAGAAAGAGAAAAATCCTTAAATGGAATTCCATATTCCACCTTTTAAAGAGGCACCATAGCTCAAGGTATATCAAGAGATGTGCCTTGAAGATTTAGCACAACTGGGACACCTTGGTAAGAAATTGTTATGCTCACTCTTCAAGGAGAAAACCAAACTGGTATATCCAATTTGGGTCTATATTTCCACCTCTCACATTACAATAGACACCACCTAAATAAAAAATAGAAAATCCCAAAAACAAAAGCAATTTCATTTTCCTTAAAACATAAAATCCAAAAAAATAAACGCATTCATAGTTAAGAGCCACAAACTGTTCACAAAAGCTTGGAACTTGTCTATGACAATGACGAGGGCACAACATAGAAAATAAACATGGAGGAAAACAAAAGTAATTCCAACATACCACCTATATTCTCACAAAGCAATGGTCAACCCATGGAAAACCCATTGTATAGAAAACCAACTCAAATCATACAAGCGGCAGTGGCACAACAGTATCAAGGAGGTCCATCATAGTACGTATCGCAAAACAACTATTCTCCACTAAGACAATATGTACCTCAAAACACTTTGTATGTCAACCCTTCCCAAAACATGCAATACCATCAACAAGGTGGACCACAAGGTCCTCTTCCCAATCAGCATCACCATCAACAAAGTGGACCACAAGGTCCCCTTCCCAATCAGCAATACCATCAACAAGGTGGACCATAGGGTCCCCTTCTAAATTAGCAATACCATCAAAAAGATGGGCCATAGGGTCCCCTTCTATATCAGTACCAGCAACAAGGTGTGCCATAGGGTACCCTTCTAAGTTCATTCCATCAACAAGGTAACTCGCCAATGCACCATCAAGGAAACCTTCAATATAGTTCACCCCAAAACAAAGATGTACCACAAGGTACCCTTCCAAGTTCATCCCATCAACAAGGTATCATACCAATGCACCATCAAGGAAACCTTCAATATAGTTCACCCCAACAAGATGGTGTGCCACAGGGTACCCTTCCTAGTTCATCACATCAACAAGGTAGCCCACCAACACACTATTAGGGAAACCTTCAATATAGCTCATCCCATCAAATAGGTAACCTGCCAACACACCATCAGGGAAACCTTCAGTATAGTTCACCCCAACAACAAGGTGTGCAACATGGTACCCTTCCCAATTCATCCTATCAACAAGGTGTCTCATTAAAGCATCATCAAAGGAACCTTCAAAACATGGTGTCCCAACAAAAAGGTGTGCCACATGGTACCCTTCCCAATTCGTAAGGTGTCATGCTAACGCATCAATAGGGTAACCTTTAGTATAATTCATCCTAGCAACAAGGAGCTAACCCTCATTACACTCAACAAGGAGCTAACCCTCCTTACACACAGCAAGGACCTAACTCACCCTATGTTTAAAACAGCTACAAAGGTTCAATACCCCCGTTCTATCCAACTTACAACCAAACAAACGTTGTGGGACAACAAGGCTATTACATGCAAAACTTGCAAACAAATGTACCAAAAATTGAGATGGAAATACAACTAGAGGCAATGAATCAAATAATATTAGACATGCAGGTAGGGAAAATAAAGAAGACCTACACCCTTCAAGAGATATGTCCATTCCCATTTGATTGCTCCATCACTACGCTACCTTTTCCAATTAACTTTGAAATACCCAAGTTCGAAAAGTATAAAGGAAGAGGAGATCCAATGGAGAACATACGATACTTCTCAGTATCATGTATGGAGGTACAAAACAATGACTCTTACCTCATGAGGCTCTTTCCACATAGTCTTACCAGTCATGTTATGGAGTGGTTTTCCCATCTATCACCAGGAATTAAAACCTTTGAAAAACTATCTAGAAAATTCATAAGCCACTTCTCATTCAACATAGAGAAAGATATCACCATCATAGATTTATCCAAAATTAAACAAAGTTAAGGAGAGTCCTTTACCTCCTATCTACAGAGATGGAGGCATAAAGCTAGTCGATGCAAATGGCCCATTCCCGACAATGAATTGGTAGATATCTTCATCTCAAATGTCCTACCCGAGATCAACTACCAACTCACTATGTTATGTCCTGCAAACTTTGAAGAAACTATTGAAAAAGGATTACATATTGAGAGAGCTCTCATAGCAAGGGGAGTCTTTAAATTGAACAACACAAAAGACAGCCCCTCTAGTTCAAACGATAAACCTAAGATCTAGATAAAGAACAAGAACATTACAAACAATGGAGTAGTTGATGCTAGAGAACTATGGCATGCGCAAAACGTACCTAAAAACAAACCTCAAGTGGCACAAACAAACTATGTTCCAAATAGTGTACAAAACAACCAACTTACCTATCCCAAGAACAATCAGGTAGTCAACTAACAAACAAATAAAGGAGGGAAATAGAGGCAATGCCATCAACCAAGGAGGAAATTCACGGTACTAGGAGAGTCACTTGAGACATTCATGCATAAACTAGTGCAACAAAACCTCATCAAGGTAAATGATCACCCAAACTATGAGGAGCCTAGTTTCAAGACACCAAGGTATAATGCTAAGGACTTGTGTGAATTCCACAAGATCAAAGGACACACAACAAACAATTGCATGAGACTCAAACACCTCATCCAAGACTTGAAAGATAAAGGAGAAGTGGATGTTGGACATCGTCCTGGAAACAAGGACCTTCAAATATACACAACCCCAATCCCAAACCACACTAAAAGGAATGACAAAGGAAAGGACCAAGATTACCACAATGCTAACTGCACATATGGTGACACAATTCTAGGTACCCTCTCTCAAGAAAATGATACTAGGGTAGATGTAGTGACTATACGAGGTGGAGACAACAACTACAATGTAACTACCCGTCGTGGGAGAGTTACAATACAAGGAGCCCCACCCAAACCCATAACTAAGTCATCAAATGACTACGACATTGTGGAACAACTAAAGAAGATTCCTACCTTAATCTCAATCCTATAGTTGCTAAAACTGTCACATGTACATAGGGAGATACTTGAAAAAGCATTAGAAACATCAGTCCCTAATGACCTAAATCTGGATCAGTTTCAAGCCATGGTTGGAAAAATTATGTCCAACAATCATTTAATCTTTTTCGAGAAAGATCTTCCACAAAGAATATTCCACAACCAAGCTATCTACATAGAGGTTGGTGTCCACAAGAACATGGTAAAGTGGGTGTTGATAGATAATGGTGCGGGTCTAAAAATTTGTACCTTGAAATTTATCAAACAGTTGGGGTATTCTGATGATGTGATAGACAAAGGAAAGAGCATTACTATAGGGGCCTATGATGACCTTGAAAGGAATTCAGAAGGGACAGTCAGGTTACCAGTACAAATAGGACCGGCCATCACAGAAACTACATGTCAAGTACTTGACCTTAAGTTGTCGTATAACCTCCTCCTAGGATGCCCTTGGATCAATGCATTACAAGCAATACTATCCACCTTTCACCAATGCCTAAAGTTTCCCCATGAAGGAAAAGAGGTGACATTATATGTTGATCTTGAGCCCTTCCATTTTTGTGCAAAGTTGGAGGATAAGTATAATAAGATCCAACACATACCTAGTAATTACATATCCTTCCATTCATTCTCATATGTTGACCCTTCCACACTACCATCGACCTCAACCAAGATCACATCAAGTGAGCAACCGAAAACAGAAACCAAGGTTCAAGTACTAGACAGGGGTAATGGAAATTACCACTTCAACCAAGCATTTTGCATTGGCATGCTTCCACCAACACCCAAAGTCTATGGAGGCCTGAAAGAGATCAAGTATGTGCAAATAGTGCAAATGATAGTCAAACCCATAATTTTCACCAAGTAGGTAGACATGAGGGATGAAGATATATTCAAAGAGGACTTTTCATCCATGATTTACAAAGAGGACCAAAATGTACCAAAAAAGCCACAACCCATTCTAATTGATCTTAACAATAGAGGTTATCAATTGGCTAAACAAATGGGATATCAAGGAATAGGTGACCTTGGGCTACACAAACAAGGCCAATGGGAGCCTATCATAGTGGAACAGAGAAAGAAAAATATGGGACTAGGTTATGAGCCAAAAGATGTGGTTAATCCAAAAATCGGACGAACATCTTTTAAGAAACAAGAAACTTCTACTAGCATTAAGGCATTGGATATCTACCATATCATGGAAAAATATTTACCCATCGAAGACTTATTCGACAACTTTAGCATTGATAGGTTCCCCCTCCATTTTATCAAAACCATTCCCAATATCTATTATTATTTCGAAATAGACTCTAATGAATATGAATGGGATACTCCTTCCTTTATTATTGGATATGGTTCCCCCACTTCTGGAAATGATGACCTAGACACCCAATGCGAAAAAGATACCAAAGCCATACTAACCATTTCTATAACCTCATGCAGATAATGATGATAGCCTACCACACTGCTACCCATAATTGATAAATTGGGACCAAGAACAACATACACTTGTTCTAGATCAATTCCAAAATGATGAAGCAATTACAGAGTTCATGGGACTTTGAACTAACATACCAACATGGCATCACAAAGCAGGGTTCGTCATGGAACTTGAACATGATGCATACTTAGGTGGAGAGATTGAATCTTCTAGTCACAAAAATGAAAGAGAAAACATAAAAATAAAAATGTGATCCCCTAGAGAAGACCACAATGTGGCTCTATTGGATTTGGAAAAGAAGAAAATAAAGGATGCATCTGAAGGTGAAAACCTCCCCGAGGCACCCAAGGATGGAGGGTTCAATCTCCCCATATCGAAATATCAAGAAAAATCAACTCTCCTAGTAGAAGAAGCAGAGTCCATAAATGTTGGCACAACAAAGGACCCAAAGATAACATACCATGTGGCATTGCTTGATCCTGGAGAGAAAGCAAACTTCACAACATTCATCAATGACAAGAAGGTAAACTTTGTGTGGACCTATGTAGATATGCCTGGACTAGATCCAGTACTAGTGGTACATCATTTGGTTGTCTCCCCTGGAAAAAAGCCTATCAAGCAAAAACTCTAAAAATGCATCTTCAGATAGCATTATTGGTAAAGGTAGAACTAAAGAAGTTACTAGATGTGGGTTTCATTAGACCCATTGACTATCCAGAATGGATATCAAATCTAGTACCAATGTCAAAGCCTACTAGGGGCATAAGGATCTGTACAAACTTTAGGAACTTGAACAAAGCCTGTCCAAAAGATGACTTCCCCCTTCCAAGTATTGATATGATCATGGATCTAACAACAAAGCATGAGATGCTATCCTTAATGGATGGTTTCTTCAGATATAACCAGATAAAAATCCCTCCACATGATCAACAAAAAACAACATTTATTTGTGCTCAAGGGTGACCTTTTGCTGGAATGTAATGTCATTTGGTCTAAAGAACGTAGGAGAAACATATCAAAGAGAAATGATGACCATCTACCATAATATGCTAAATACAATCAAGGAAGACTATGTGGACGACATTCTAGCAAAGTTTTTCAAAATGGAAAATCACTTGACCAATCTTGCAAAGGTGTTTGATCGGCTTGAACAATATAATCTAAGACTCAACCCTAAGAAGTGTGTGTTCGGAGTAACATCCAAAAATTTGTTAGGGTACATAGTATCAAGAAGGGGTATTGAAGTAGAACCTGCAAAAGTAAAAGCTATACTAGAGATACCTCCATCAAAGACATTAAAACAACTGAGGAGTTTACAAGGGAAGCTGCAATCCGCTAGGTGATTTATCGCACAATTGGAAAACAAGTGTCACCCTTTCACTCATCTCCTACACAAGAACATCACCTTCAAGTGGGATGGGAGACGTGGCCAAGTTTTCCAGCAACTCAAGAAGTACCTACTTACTCCTCTTGTACCCATTTCACCTATTCTAGACAAGGAAATGATACTATATGTGTCTACCACACAAGCAGTGTTGGGAGCTCTCCTAGCCCAACTAGATGATGATAACAAAGAAAGAGTGGTCTACTACATTAGTTGAACACTGGTGGGCTACGAATTGAACTACTTGTTTATAGAAATATTGTGTCTCTCAATTGTATTTGCAACACAAAAGCTAAGAAACTGCATCTTAAATAGGAAGGTAAAGTTGATTTCAAAAGTAGACCCACTAAAGTATCTACTAGCAAAAGCAGCCCTAACATGTCGAATTGCTAAATGGTTGATGATTCTAAGTGAATTTTATATAGAGTATGTGGATAGAAGGCCATCAAGGGACAAATCATAGGAGACCATCTAGCCGAAGCGCCCATAGATGATCATAAGCCTCTCACAGTGGACTTCCTAGATGAAAGTATCTTGAAGATGGAATAGGCAGGCCATTGGACTCTATACTTTGATGGGTCCCACACTCAACATGGCTCTGGAGAAAGTATTCTATTTCTCACACCATAGGGAGATAGTATACCCAAGGCATATAGGATTTCTTTCTCATGCATGAACAATATCTCAAAGTATGAAGCTTTAATCATAGGGCTCAAAATGGCTATTGAATGGAGAATAAAAAAGCTACAGGTCTTCGAAGATTCTCAGCTAATGATCAGAAAAGTGAACAATGAGTACCAAACAAAAGACAACAAGTTGATGTTGTATAAAAGGATGGTGGAAAGCTTCAAGGAATATTTTTTCACAATAACGTTTGAACAAATTCCTCGGATCAACAACAAATTTTCCAATGCAATGGCAATGATAGGCTTACTTCTTGATATTCCACAAAGTGTTCGTAAGTATGAGTTCCTTGTAGAACAACTACTCGTACCTACATTCGACATCCTGGAATCAGAACTGGTATGTGTTTTTTTTGGTCCTAAATCCCCATGGTACCAAGACACATTTGATTACTTCCAACACAATATCATACCACTTGACCTAACAACCACTCAAAAGAAAACCTTCACCTATAGGACTTCCTGATTTACAATCCTAGGAGATACCTTATATCATCACAGTCTAGATGGTATGTTACTCTGATATCTTAATGTAGAAGAGGCACAAATGTCCTTACAAGAGGTACATGAAGGTGTTTACAGGTCTCACTCTAGTGGACCTAACCTAGTCCAAAAATTGCTCAGAATGGGGTACTATTGGCCCTCTATGGAATAGGAATGCATTCAGTGTTCTAGAAAGTGCCATAAATGCCAACAGCATGGTGACCTTGTTCATGCACTAAAACAAGATTTGAGACCCATCACAACACCATGGCCTTTCTCGCAATGGGGATTAGATTTTTTAGGTAAGATTTCATCTACTTCATCTAACGGGCACAAGTTTATTATCACAGCAACAAAGTATTTCACTAAATGGATAGAGGCAATTCCATTAACCTACATCACTAGAAAAAAAATATCAAAGTTCATTTTGAATTATCTGATTTGTAGGTATGGAATTTCCCAAACGATAATAACGGACAATGGAACCCCTTTCAAAAATCAAGATGTCCAAGAACTCTGTTCCAAATTCTTTAGCCAAAATAGATTTTCCACACCCTACTATCCTCAATGAAATGGTCAAGCCAAAGCATTTAACAAAACCATACTAAAAATACTAAAGAAGACTATTAATGAAGTCGATTGTGATTGGAATTTATAGCTAAACCCAACCCTATGGGCTTATCGAACCAACATCCAAACACCTATAGGTGCTAAACCTTTCTCCTTGGTAAACAGATTAGATGTTGTCTTACCTATCAAGGTTGAAATCTCCTCATTGCGAATCTCACTAAAAGGCATGGTCAGCAGTGAAGAATATTGGGTATCCAGATTAAATGAATTGAAGCTCCTAGATGAAAGACGTTTGAGCGCATTAAACCATCTTTAGTTTTATTAGAATCAGCTCAAATGAAACTATGATAAGAAAATCAAAGAAAAAAAATTCAAGTTGGTGACCTGGTCCTCAATGAGAATCAGAAGGTACAACTGAAACAAGATGGCAAAGGAAATTTTGAAACCTACTAGTTAGGCCCATTTATCATCACAACAAGCTACAGTTTTGGGGCTTATCAGTTGGATACTCCTGAAGGAGAACCCTTAGCTGAACCACTGAACAACAACCACCTCAAGAAGTTATACACATGAAACACGTCAGAATACCTTGGGTAAAAGGCTAAAAATCCAAAAAAATGGAAAAGATAAAAAAAATACAAAAAAACATAAAAAAGCAAGAAAAATAATAAAGAGAAATAAAAGGTTCTTTAAGTGAAAACCACTTTGTGGCACTTCTAGAACATGTACCATAGTGAAAACCTGGAAAACAGGCGCTCTGTTTAAATAAGACTCACATCATTATCTATTGATACTACCAAAAGCATTCACCCATCCATTCCATAATAAAGCATGTATCCAACCATGGTTTGTTACTAATTTAGGAAAGTAGTCTTGTCTTCAATTGGGGGAAACTCCCTGAAGTTGGTCATGGATTAGATCTTTGAGTGTCCTATCATGGTCAAAACTATCAAAAATTAAAAACATCTAAAAAATAACAAAATCATAAACATTTGAAAAACATCAAAGAACAAAACAACATCATTGGATTATTCATTCACTTAAATATTCTAAGATATCAACATTTTCTTGAACCTCACAACTAGTTCAAGTAGATTTCCCACAACAAATCCTCTAGAAGCAGAAGTGGAATATCAATCCAAGTTAACAATGTTGTTTGAACTCCCAAAACCAAGTTTATGCTTTGAGTCAAATGGTCAAACTATGTAGTCTCTACAAGTACAACGTAGGCAAGGCTTATCTCTGATTAGCCCTTGAGGCCTTAGGTCAATCCCTTTAGGTTCCTATCATGTTTTATTTCAACTTAGTCAAAATTTTCAAAATCCAAAAACATTCAAAAATTCAAAATCCAAAAACATTAAAAAATTCAAAAACCAAAAATATTCAAAATATCAAAATCCAAAAACATTCTGAATATTCAAAAAATCCAAAAACATTCACAAAATAGAAAATATCAAGTCCACATTCAAACCAAGTGAACTACGAGCCTCTGCGTGTACAACATAGGCAAGGCTTATCTTTGATGAGCCCCTGAGTCCCTAGGTTAGTCCCCTGAAAACAAAAAAAAATAGCATCATAAAACTTAGAAAATCAAAAAGTCCTATCTCCATCATTACAATCCACAATAAACTTTTCACTCATAATAAACAAATCATCGTAATCACTCTTTGACAAAACAGACAAACAAATAAAGCAAACACCAAAAGTTAGAACTTTCAAGCAAAACAATCTCAAAGATTTGATCACAAAACAAATAGAAACAATGCCAAAGCACTACCTACCTATCTTTTTGACAATTCACCAACAACATCTTGAGATATCCTTTAATGGATTCATTCCTACAATAGACATGATCAACAATGCATAATAGCCTAAAACCTCAAAACATATATGGTAAGTGATACTGCAACTTTGTTTTTATCTTTTTATAGTCTTATCTTTATGATTTATTTTATTGACTCATTCCCAGGATCTCTCAAGGATGTCCCAGGATCTCTCAAGGATGTCCATAAGGATTTGGAGAAGACGGAATGAGAGCAATTGAGTGTCATTTCGGTTTGTTGTTTGTAAGATATTTTGTGATACTACCATGGCGAATACTTGCTTTATTGAGTGTATGGAAGTTGTTTTACGACAATTTGTGTAGCAATTGCATGTTAGGTATTCTATACCTCTCTGTGAAACTGGTTTGAAAATTTTTAACACAACCCAACCATATATTTTAAACAAAGTTTATATATTTTGGTATGAACAGGAAGATTCTTTGTATGTCAATTCAAAGTCCACACAATGGATACAAAGTCACCTTGGTTATTAATACCCTGGTGCATCGTATATGTTTGCTACATCAAATAGGGTTGTTTAATAATGTGAAGCCTCCAAGCAAAGCGAAAGAAACTCATCAGTACTAACAACATCAAATTTCTATCCATCATCGAATATTTCTTCTAACTAACATCCATCCTGCATCACAATATCATTAGTACCATATCCATCCTGCATCCACAAATATCATCAAATACATATCATGATGATAACAAAGCAATCAAAACATCATGTATAATGTATGAGGCATACATCCATCATATATCATCCATACTTCATATCCATATAAAATATCATATAAGACAATATGATCAATCCATCCATCCACATCATATGCATACATCGTCATACATCATCATACATCGTCATCCATGATCATCACATAAAATGAAGCCGAATCGAAGAAGGTATATCTCATATATATCAACATCAAAAAAGGAGAATGTCATAGTACATCATCATCATGGAAACAAGTGTGATAGGATAAATACAAAAATAATACATACATACATATATATATATATATATACGAGGCCTCGATTGGGCTGATGAATATATATACAAAATCATGTCTATAAAGTTTTTGAATAACAACATCATAAAGATCAAGTATAGATATGACACTCCTTGGCAGGAAGAGGAGGACACTATAGACCAAGCTACAAACCACCATCTGGATCTAGCTATCTAACATATTGCCCACTTGACTCAGCACCACCACCTGCAACACTAGGCTCTTCGAATCTTGGTCATTGATGTGCTTGAGGAACAAAAGCATCATACAAAGTCTGGTAATACGTAGCCCTCTATAATAACTAATCCTGCTCAATGTGAAGACTATCACGTTCTATCCTTAGACTATCCCTCTCTATGGTAACGGCCTGCAATTGTGTCTCGACAATGAGACGGTACCCAATCTATGTATCTCGCTCTGCTCTAAAACCATCTCACTCTTGCCAAGCAACGTATCTCTTTGTTATCAATG